>JAJGST010000077.1:0-122009 GCA_020746105.1 Trogon surrucura
GTCTCCCAAGACTTGGCAAAGATGATGGAGAGTGGTCTAGCATGACATCAGCCAGCTCCCTCAGCACCCGTGTATGCATCCCGTCTGGACCCATGGATTTATGGATGTCCAGATTGCTTAATTGGCCCCTAACCCCGTCCTCATCGACTAAAGCAAACTCCTCCACTGCCCTGACTTCCTCTGGGGCCTCAGGGGAACGGGGCTCCTCAGGACAGCCTCCGGTAGGGTAGACAGAGACAAAGAAGGCATTCAGCAACTCTGCCTTCTCTGTATCTTCTGTCACCAAGGCACCCACCCCATTCATCCGTGGGCCTACACTGCCTCTGGTGTTAGTTTTATCTGCCACGTATTTGAAAAAGCTCTTCCTGTTGTCCTTGACCCCTCTCGCCAGGTTTAATTCTAGGGAGGCCTTTGCTTTCCTAGTTGCCTCCCTACATCCTCGGACAACAGCCTTATATTCTTCCCAAGAGGCCAGCCCTGCCTTCCAAGATCTGTAAATTCTCCTCTTGCACTTGAGCTTACCCAGCAGATCCCTGTTTAGCCACGCAGGTCTCCTGGCTCCCTTCCTTGACTTCCTACATGTCGGGATGCTCTGATCTTGAGCACGGTAGAAGCAGTCCCTGAATGCTAACCGACTATCCTGGGCCCCTTTACCTTCAAACAGCCTTGCCCATGGGATTTTCTCGAGTAATTGTTTGAAAAATGCAAGGTTTGCCTTGGCGAAGTCCAGGGTTGCAATTCTGCTTGCTATTTTGTTTCTGCTACATGAGATCCTGAACTCCACCATTTCATGGTCACTGCAGCCAAGGCAGCCCTCAACCTTTACTGCTTCAGCCAGATCCTCCTTGTTAGCGAGGATGAGGTCCAGCAGTGCTCCTCTCTTAGTTGGCTCCTCCACCATTTGCAACAGAAAATTATCATCGATGCACTGGAGGAACCTCCTGGACTGTGGCTGGCTGGCTGAGTTGTCCTTCCAGCAAACATCAGGGAAGTTAAAATCCCCCACGACAACCAGGGCCTGTGATTGTGAGACCGCTCTCAGCTGCCTGTAGAAGGCCTCATCAACTTCCTCACCCTGATCTGGTGGCCTCTAATAGACACCCACAACAGTATCTCTCCTGCCAGCCTGCCCCTTAATTCTGACCCATACACTCTCAACTTGCTCCTCATCCATGCCTGGATGGTATCCAAGACATTGTAGTTGCTCTTTCACGTAAAGAGCGACTCCACCACCTCGCCTGGCTGGCCTGTCTTTCCTGAAAAGGACACAGCCACCCATGACCACATTCCAGCCATGTGAGCTGTCCCACCATGTCTCTGTAATTGCCACCAGATCATAATCTCCTGCCCGAACTCAGGTTTCCAGCTCCTCCTGCTTATTCCCCATGCTGCGTGCATTGGTGTACAAACATTTCAGGGAGCAAGCTGAGCACACTGATCTCACCCTAGGGGGATGGGAGGCCACCCGGTCCTCATAATTTCTAGAGCACTGCCCCGCTGCAATCCCAGCTATAACCCCATCCCCCTTCATATCTAGTTTAAAGAACGCTCTATGAGTCCCGCCAGCTCGTGACCAAGAATCCTTTTTTCCCTTTGTGTCATTTGAACCCCAGCTTGTTTCAGCAGACCAGGTGCCCTGTAGATCTTCCCATGGTTAAAAAATCCAAAGCTAGACCGCTGGCACCACCCTTTATCTGCTGCACTTTGTCAAACCTACCACTATTTTTCCTCGTAATTGAAGGAATAGAGGCAAACACAACCTGTGTGCTTGATCCTTCTAGCATCCGCCCCAGTGCCTTAAAGTCCCTTTTGATTGCTTCTGGCCGTCTCTCTACTATCTCATCATTACCGATCTGCATAACCAAAAGCGGGTAATAGCCCGTGGTTTTGACCAGACCAGGAAGCTTCTTGATAACATCCTTAACTCGGGCCCCAGGGAGGGAGCAGACTGCCCTGTGGGTCGGATCTGGGCGGCAGACAGGGCCCTCTGTTCCCCTCAAGAGGGAGTCTCCAATTACAATTACCCTCCTTTTTTTCTTAGATGAAGAAGTCCTAATGCGTGTATCCGAGCGATTCACCCCAGACAGCCCCATGGGTGAACCCCCACCTGACTCTTTCTTTGCCTGGCTCTCGTTGTCTAGAGCCCCACACCTGTTCTGCAGGGGCAGCCGGGCAGGTGAGGGAGGCCGGGCAGGGATTTTCCTTCCTCTCCTGGCAGGCACCTGCTTCCACTCCTCCCTCTCCTTTAGGTCCCCCCGTTTTGCCTGATGGCCAGAGGTGGGGGGATATTCAGCTCTTTGTGGAGCTTGCTGCTCGCCATCCAGGAACTGACTCCACCGATCTATCTCTCTCTCCGACTCCCTAATGCTCCTCAGCCTTTCTCCTTCCTCCTTCAGCCCAGCCACCAGGCTGAGCAGATGGTTCACCTGGTCACATCGGACACAGGCGTCGCCTCCACTCCCCTCCATGGCCAGTGCCAGGCTCCTGCACCCTCTGCAGCCCCAGGCCTGAACACCCGCATGCTTACGTGGGGCCTCTGTCTGGGTGCCCAGAGTTTTTCTAGCAACCATTGATCTGGTGGCAACCATGATTGGCTCTACAATACAAAGACTCTCCGAAAGCTATGCACAGAATAGTTTACAGCCCTTTTAAGTGCTTGACTTTTAACAAAGACTTACCCTTTTTGGCCTTTTGTTCAGTGGGCAGGGACTAGTCCCTACCCTCCCCAAGGCTTCTTATACCAGACCCAGCCCTGCTGGTCCTCCAGGGATGTTCCAGAAGGCCTGGCTGGGCGAGGACATTGCTGTGTGCCCCCACCATGGACACTCACACAGTTTAGCTGTACGCTGGTGTTTTCATGGGTGGGCTGTTTTCTTGGGCATGTACGTGAGAGAAACTTTGGAAAAAGACCAGGAACTGGCCTGAGGAAATGACCTTTCATGATGAAGCTGCTCTTACAGAGGCCAGCTCTGTGCCAGAAGTGCCCGTGGGCCGTACCTGCCCGCGGTCACAGCACGGCCACACCGCAGGACCAAGCTGCCAGAGCCCCCAGGCCTCACCCCAGCACAGGGGCTCAGGAGAAGAGGATGGGAGTGGAGAGAGCAAGGGAGAGTGGAGTGGAGGAAGGCAGGGCCCTTTAGTTTGTCGAAACACACAGGGAGTACAGCTCCTCATTTGCAAAGAACTGTTCAGAAAATAAAGGCAGAGCATGAATTAGAAAGGGCATAAAAACTTTATTACAAATAAAACACCAACAGAAAATAGAGATGACAGGCTGGGTTTGCACTGGATCACACTGTAACAGCTGTGCAGGAGAAAAATGTCAGTTTATTGCTTATGTAAAACATCCAGTCAACAGTTTCTTCAGAGCATCCTTGAGCTCCTGGTTCCTCAGGCTGTAGATGAGGGGGTTCACTGCTGGAGGCACCACCGAGTACAGGACTGACACCACCAGGTCCAGGGATGGGGAGGAGATGGAGGGGGGTTTCAGATTGGCAAAGATACCAGTGCTGAGAAACAGGGAGACCACGGCCAGGTGAGGGAGGCACGTGGAGAGATCCCGCGCTGGTGCTCCCTGGCTGTGCTGCTGTGCTGGAACTCTCTTCCTCTTCCCCTCTGCACATAGGAACTGTCCCTGCAGCTCCAAAATTCCTTTGTTTTATTTAAACACACAGGGAGCACATGCCCTCTTCTACAAAGCAGTCAGTAAATGAAAGCAGAGAGTGAATTAGAAAGGGGATGAAAACATCACCAAAGGTCAACACCACCATCAATGGTGTTTACAGACAACAGGCTGGGCCTGCAATGAGTTACACTATAACTGCTATGTCAAAGAAATCGCACAGTTTATTGTTTAGAAAAACATCCAGTGATCATTTTCCTGAGGGCATCCTTGAGCTCCTGGTTCCTCAGGCTGTAGATGAGGGGGTTCACTGCTGGAGGCACCACCGAGTACAGAACCGACACCACCAGGTCCAGGGATGGGGAGGACATGGAGGGGGGCTTCAAGTAGGAAAAGATGTCAGTGCTGACAAACAGGGAGACCACGGCCAGGTGAGGGAGGCACGTGGAGAAGGCTTTGTGCCGTCCCTGCTCCGACGGGATCCTCAGCACAGCCCTGAAGATCCAAACATAGGACACCACCATGAAGACAAAACAGCCAAATGCTACTAAGACACTAACCACAAGAAGTCCAACTTCCCTGAGATAGTCTGAGTGTGAGCAGGAGAGCTTGACGATCTGGGCGATTTCACAGAAGAACTGTCCCACAGCATTGCCCTGGCAGAGGGGCAGTGAAAATGTATTGCCCGTGTGCAGGAGAGAATAGAGAAATGCACTGGTCCAGGCAGCTGCTGCCATGTGGGCACAAGCTCTGCTGCTCAGGAGGGTGCCGTAGTGCAGGGGTTGGCAGATGGCCCCGTAGCGGTCATAGGCCATGACAGTGAGGAGATAAAACTCTGCAGTCAACAGAAAGACAACGAAAAAGAGCTGCGTAGCACATCCTGTGTAGGAGATGCTCGTGGTGTCCCAGAGGGAATTGGCCATGGATTTGGGGACAGTGGTGGAGATGCAGCCCAGGTCAAGGACGGAGAGGTTGAGGAGGAAGAAGTGCATGGGGGTGTGGAGGTGGTGGTGCCAGGCGATGGTGGTGATGATGAGGCCGTTGCCCAGGAGGGCAGCCAGGTAGATGCCCAGGAAGAGCCAGAAGTGCAAGAGCTGCAGCTGCCGCGTGTCTGCAAATGGCAGGAGCAGGAACTGGCTGATGGAGCTGCCATTGGACATTTGCAGTTTCTGCCGTGAGGGCTCTGTCCAAAGAGGGAAATCACAGGTTAATATTAATACACTGTGGTGGTTTGGCCCTGGCTGGAGGCCAGGAGCCCACCAAAGCCGCTCTATCACTCCCGTTTTTAGATGGACAGGGGAGAAGTAAAATGTAACAAGAGGCCCGTGGGTAAAGATAAAAAGCAGTTTAATGTAGGAATAGCAAGGCCCGCGCGCGGAAGCAAAGCAGAATAGAACAAAGATTATTCTCTACTTCCCATCGGCGGGCGATGTCCGGCCGCTTTCCCAGGAAGCAGGGCTCCAATACGCGTAGCGGTTGCTCCAGAGGACAAACACAAACAGCGAATGCCCCCCCTCTTCCCTCTGCCTTCTCGCTTTTATATCTGAGGTGACATCATATGATATGGAATACCCCTTTAGTCAATTTGGGTCAGCTGGCCCGGCTGTATCCCCTCCCAAGGTGTTGCTCACGCCTAACCTGCAGTTGGGAGAACGTTGTAAAAAAAAAAAAAAACAAAAAACAAACCACAGCCTCAGTGCTGTGTGAGCACTGCTTAGCAGTAGCCAAAACACTGGGGTGCTACCAACACCCTTCTAGCTACCGCTCCAAGAAACACAGCACGGAGAGAGCTGCTGTGGGAAGATTAACTCCACCTCAGTCTGACCCAATACATACACACTCCTCTGAGCAAAACGAATCCATTTTTAGACAGAAATCTCCGCCAGTGAAAATGCATTTCCTTTCCCTGCTTTTGTGCTGGCTGCGTGTGCTGTGAGCAGTCATCTTTGCTCTGCACAGAGGGTACATGGAGCTGATTTGTGACAGCTCTGACATCCACAAGGGATGTCAGGTGTAATCCACCTTCAACAGCAAATTTCAGTTTCTTCACTCATGACTGTCGATAGCGTGGGGTGCAGAGGAGAGACTTCGTGTGTTCTAAAAACAATAAAGTTTGTGTCTATTCTCCCACATCACTTTTCATGACCGTTCTTTTTAGGGGTAGAAATCCTCATTTTGATATCTGAATATGCCAGGACAGGCAAAAGGGCTCCACTCTCTGTGACTTAGAGCAGAGCCAGGAAAGCTGCAGTGTCCATCAGTCTTACTCCCATCTACCCTGCTCTTCTCCTTGTGCTGCCTTGCAGATGACTTCATACAAAAACCACTCTTTAAAGTAACACAAAGATCTGTACTCCGAGGAGAGCAGGGCAGCACTGTTTCAAAGGGTGGATCTGTGAACTCTACCCCAGCCCAGAGGTGCAGCGGTGATGGACAGAGCAGGACACGACCCCTCATGAAGAGAAGCCGAGGCCTGTGAGAGCAGAGTGTGACCCCAGGGAAAGGCTCAGCACTCCCGGGGACCCTGGGCTGAGCCGAGCCTCGTGGTTCCTGGAGATGGGATGTTCTCCAGAGAGAGTCAGCTCCTTGCCCAGCAGAGCCCCCACAGCAGCCACCTGCAGGGCAGGAGCCAAAGGAGCAGCCTGAAGGCAGCCTCCCTCTGACTGGTTCCCCCCAGCCTCTGCCCCTGGCTCTGCTGCCTGGAGCTGTCCCTGCCAGGAGCTGCTCCTCTGTGCCCAGGTCTCCTCCTTGTCCCTGTTCCCAGAGCCCAGCCCAGCCACTGGGGGCTCAGCTCTGCCCTGCAGACCCCTCCTGGCAGCAGCAGGGCCCTGCCCTGGGGCAGCACTTTGGGGGCAGGGGCTGGGGAGCAGCTCAGACAAGTGCTGACAGGAACTGGGGTATCGGTGCCTGACAAGAACAGAGAAATAGATTCCCATCTCCCACTACCCACTCAGCCAGTCAAGAGGGAAAAAATGAAAGCAGACCTTCCCTCTTTTAGGTAAATGCTGCTTTGATGTCCTTTTTCAAAAGGACTCTGCAATTGCTCTGGCAGTGACGTGGATTTCTAAGTGTCCCTGTATCTCACTGCAGCCTCTCAACAGCAGAAACACCCTTCCTGCCTTGCCGGGGTCCCTCCTTCCCCCCATATCTTGCCCCCCAGCGCCATGGGGACCTCCCCGGGCAGGCTGAGTGCTGACCCTGGCAGGCGGCAGAGTCCCTGCCCCAGCACACAGCCCCTGGCACTGTGCAGGAATCCTGCTCCAAGGACAGCCCCAGGCACCCCTACCTGCACCCCCTGTGCACACCCCCACAGCCACCCCGGGAGAAGGCAGCCGGCATGGGCTGTGTCTCTGAGGGGGCAGCAGGGAAACCCATCTCTCCTCCTTTGTAGAAGAGAGAGCCCACGCAGCCTTTTGGTTATTCCATCTTTAGGAGATGCCTCCAGGAAATGCAGTTACATTGCCTTGCAGACAGAAACTTACTGTGTCAAGGGCTGTGACGATTTCTCCTCCAGTGAACTCTCAGGCATCCTCCCTATCCTGACCAGCTTTAAGCTCCCAGAGACAGACTGTGAGTGCCCTCAGCCCTGCTGCGCTTGGCAGGGGAGCTGCTCCCAAGCAGAGCTGTCTCTCGGCAGCGCTGCCCGCTTGCCATCAGCTCCCTCCATCCCAGGAGTCCGACCCAGCTCAGCAGCACAGCACCAGCCCAAGGCACCACTTTAATGACATCTCTCTCGCATGAGTTTTTTGCTGAGCTCATCATCCTCAGAGAGTGAGAGAAAGTTAAACAAACCTCTCAGGAAGTCAAAGTCATATTCAAAGTTTCCTGACTGTTAATGGGTCCCACTGAGAGGCACTACTGAGAAAGCATCCCCAGCGTCCAGTTAGACCAGAAACCTTGATGCAGAGATGACAGGTGGGGAAAAGCAAGGTAAAGGTCCTGTGATGCTGAGTAAACCTGGATGTGTTTCATCAATTCAAAGAGCCAAGCCCTGACCCCCAGCCCTTGCAAAGGCAGATCCTGTCCCTACCTCATTGCTCAGGGCTCTCCCTGTGGCAGCGAGATGTGGAGATGTGCAAGCTTGAAGGCAGATCTACGGTCCAACATCTTTCAGGGTCATGACTGGGGAAGGGGATGTCGTGAGACCTTGATGCAGTAAAGACAAGGTGCTTCCCCATAGGCATCAGTGGCAAAGACAACAGCCCTAGCCAAGGGGAGGAAGAGCTCAATGCAGTTGGGGGCTTCCCTCTGTCATCTCCACCACAGGTTGTCCTACGGTGTCCCACACCTGCTCCTCTTCTCTGCAGCCTGTAGATGTACACCTTGCTACCACACCTTGCTCTTGTCTGATCATCATTTTTGCTCTACTGGTATCTCTCCGCCCTCCCTGGATGATCCTTGACACTTCAGGCACTCTCAGGCTACTCCTACCCTACCTGGAGCCTCCACACCACTGGGACAAAGAATCATAGAATGGCCTAGGCTGGAAGGGACCTTAGAGATCATTTAATCCAACCTCCCTGTCATGGCAGGGACGCCTCTCAACTAGATCAGGCAACACATGGGGACCGAATGGGGATCGAACCCGTGACCTTGGTGTTATCAGCACCATGCTCTAGCTGAGTGAGCTAACCCGCCCCCAAAGAACTCCAGGTTTCTCAGGTTTCTCAAGTTCCTCAGGGGCTGAAGATCTACTTGGTCATCTTTTAATATTTGTCTGAACTGAATGAGATTTACTGGGGTGTCTGTCACAAGAGAAGAGCATGAGGCTTTGCCAAGCACTACAGATACCTCTGCTGGAGAAACTGTGGGGTCCTGGGGCTCTGGCACTGACAAGACCCCACGTCTGGACCCACATGGGAAGTTGACTCTTCTGGCAGAGAGTGGCAGGAGAATGTGGAGTTCTGCCTGGGGTTGGGTGAGGAGGTCCTGAGAGCTGAAGGATCACAGCCTGCCTGCAATCATGGCCTCCAGTAAGCTGCTCTAACGAGCCCCTGGGGAGCCTTTGTCAGTATTGAGCCTCCCTGGGACTGATTAATACTTCCAGGTACTGAGAGTTTTGCTTCTGACTTGGACTTCTTGAGATGTTTCTTCAGTCTTCTGTGAGTACCTGTGAGGTTCCTGTAATGAGCTCCAAATGCACCACGGAGCTGGTTATCTCCTTGTAGTTTTCTTCAAGACTTGTACAGCTAATTGGAGCTGTTTCATAGTTTAGTTAACGGGGAAGTGCACATAATAAAAATGATTTTTTATTTTAAAGTGACTATTTTAAAACTTTTAATTTTAGAGAAGAGATTTTAGAAGCACCCTCCAAGTGACAATGCTCCTGACTGTCTCCTCAGGAGGTCTGGACCAGCAGGAGAAATTGTCCCTTTGAGGTCCATCACTATATGGACAACCTTGCTCCTCACCCCCCCAACCCCACCATTTCTGATATTGTCCCCCTGGCACTTCCATCACTGTTCTTACATCAGACTTCTCCCCTGATCTCTGCAACTGGATGTTACAGCTCCATTACACCATGTCCCACCTTTTGTCCTCAGAGAACTGGCTGCACACAGGCACAGCAGAGTTTTCTAAAGAAAGAAAATTAAGGGATGATAAAGTTTCGTAAACACTAAACCACACTCTGTCACTATATGCTTATTACAAGCTGCCTCTAAGGAGGTTGATTTTGTACAAGGATTAATCTTATGAGAAAAGTTTTCAACAGGTAGATACAAACAGGTGGATATAAACATAATGAAAGAATTTGCCAAGGAGACAATAAGCCTGTTGTAACAGGTTGGCTTTTACTCCCTGAGGTTGAAAGCGGCAGCGTAGGTGACAGGCATCTGAAAGAACAAAGGGGATCAAAATTAGAGATAATGGAAAGTGCATTTTTCTGAGAAAGCCTGTTGAAAACATGATTTTAGAGATTGTCATTGTAGCCTGGACAACCGAAAATACATAAAGGATTAGAGAAATCAAGTATGTGGTATCACAGGAAAAATAGTGGTCGTGAAGTTACTGGGGAACATCGTTATTTATTGGTACACCACATCTGAAAGGGGATGGGTTGGGAGACACACTGGGAACACTGGAGCAGCACCAGGAGCCAATTTAATATTACTTTTTCAATGGAGTTCCATCAGTAAGGATTCATGTAATTATTTAAGAACTGACAAAAAAGCAACTGAGAGCTAATTAATCTTATTCATATTTACACTAATTGATTAACTTGAAGTTAAAATTTACAACACATCCATCGATAAAAATTAGTGCAAATATTAGAGAATAGACTTGAAAGAATATTGTTCTCGTTTCTGTATTAGATAGGGGATAATTTCATATGAGTAATAAATATGAATGTAATTAATTATATTTTTATATTGGTGTTTGTATTATTAACATTTTCTATAATTACTGTGAAAATAATGATAAGAATGACATTACTGCAAAACAGAAAATAAAAGATTGATATAATTAGGTATATTTTCCTAGTAAATATTAGTAGAGAAGAGTACCTCTTCTCTCTGAAAGCAACTGCTACTCTTGCCTTTGGCTTTACACCATGTCCAGCATCTTTCAGCTTCACATTATGATCTCTGTTGAAGCGAGAGCCTAATGGAAATTTACTAGCTAAAAGTCTTCTAACAAGCAGCAGCAATGAACTATATAATAAATGCATTGTGAGATCAATAAGTTCACACGTTCTAATGCTTTGAGTGGGACTTCTCTGCAAGAACAGGATGCAAGGCTACTGCGAGATAAACAGGCACGAGGTGCCTCAGGACTGCAGACCTTGCTTATCAGCAAAAACAGGGGAGTACAGGCTATAGTTCAGCAAGAGAACATGAGATCCACGTGAGATCCAGCAGTGGCCTCGGTCACTCCAGGAGCCAGGAGCAGCCAGAGCCTTTCTGCACCCGCAGCCCTGGCAGTGACTGCAGACACCAGCGTTCTCCCCTCCAGCAGCAGGCACTGTCTGCACAGACACGCTGTTCCCTTCAGAAAGGGCCGCCTCTGGGGAGAGACTGAGCTGGGAAGTAAGAGCTGCTGAACAGAACTGAGTCTGTTTAGCTCAAAGGAGGTGAGCTGACAATTGCACAGGGGCTCAGGAGGAGTGGGTGGGAGTGGAGAGAGCAGCTCTGGAGAGATCCCGCGCTGGTGCTCCCTGGCTGTGCTGCTCTGCTGGAACTCTCTTCCTCTTCCCCTCTGCACATAGGAACTGTCCCTGCAGCTCCAAAATTCCTTTGTTTTATTTAAACACACAGGGAGCACATGCCCTCTTTTACAAAGCAGTCAGTAAATGAAAGCAGAGAGTGAATTAGAAAGGGGATGAAAACATCACCAAAGGTCAACACCACCATCAATGGTGTTTACAGACAACAGGCTGGGCCTGCAATGAGTTACACTATAACTGCTATGTCAAAGAAATCGCACAGTTTATTGTTTAGAAAAACATCCAGTGATCATTTTCCTGAGGGCATCCTTGAGCTCCTGGTTCCTCAGGCTGTAGATGAGGGGGTTCACTGCTGGAGGCACCACCGAGTACAGAACCGACACCACCAGGTCCAGGGATGGGGAGGACATGGAGGGGGGCTTCAAGTAGGAAAAGATGTCAGTGCTGACAAACAGGGAGACCACGGCCAGGTGAGGGAGGCACGTGGAGAAGGCTTTGTGCCGTCCCTGCTCCGACGGGATCCTCAGCACGGCCCTGAAGATTGCAGTGTAGGACACTAAAATGAAAACAAAACAGCCAAATACTAAACAGGCAGTAACCACAATAAGTCCAACTTCCCTGAGGTAGTCCGTGTGTGAGCAGGAGAGCTTGAGGATGTGTGGGATTTCACAGAAGAACTGTCCCACAGCATTGCCCTGGAAGAGGGGCAGTGAAAACGTATTTGCTGTGTTCAGCACAGCAGTGAGAAAGCCACTGGCCCAGGCAGCTGCTGCCATGTGGGCACAAGCTCTGCTGCCCAGGAGGGTCCCGTAGTGCAGGGGTTGGCAGATGGCCACGTAGCGGTCGTAGGACATGACAGTGAGGAGAGAAAACTTTGCTCCAAGCAAGAAGAGAAAGAAGAAGACCTGTACAGCACACCCTTTGTAGGAGATGGCCTCAGTGTCCCAGAGGGAATTGGCCATGGCTTTGGGGACAGTGGTGGACATGGAGCCCAAGTCAAGGACAGAGAGGTTGAGGAGGAAGAAGTACATGGGGGTGTGGAGGTGGTGGTGCCAGGCGATGGTGGTGATGATGAGGCCGTTGCCCAGGAGGGCAGCCAGGTAGATGCCCAGGAAGAGCCAGAAGTGCAAGAGCTGCAGCTGCCGCGTGTCTGCGAATGGCAGGAGCAGGAACTGGATGTTGGAGCTGCTGTTGGACATTTGCTCGGTGTGAACATGGGGACCTGACAAAGCAGGAAAAGGCAGTGAGAAGTTAGGCCGCTTTTCTATGAGTAAGATGTAATTCTCAATGAAAAAATTTTTCTTTTCCATTTCAGAAAAATCTTTGTCAGGTCCCTTTCCTAGGTTATACTTCTTGGCTGCTGAGATTGACAGAGGGAATAGAGGGCTCTTCTGCAGGCTATGGAGGAGTCAGGCTGCCGTACAGTGGAAGCTAAACAGGAACATGGAACAATCTCAGATTAAATCTCCCCGTGGTAGCCAAGACCCTGTCAGGATTTTTGCTCCCAGCTCACCGAACTTCAGAGCAGGGCTGAGGGGAGTGAGTCTTGTTTATTCTGTCCTAGTTGTCCCACCACAGCTGAGGAGTGGTTTTAAGGCATTTCTGTTGAACTGCATGTGAAACCTTGTGGGTCCTGGGGAGGTGAAGGGACTGTCCCTTAGTGCAGAGTGGGGAGGTCTGAGCTGCCATGAGGTGCCATCTTTTTCTGCAGTCTGGGGTTCCTCCCAAAAGAAATTGGACCCTGCTGAGAGCAGAGGAATCCCCTTTCAAAGTATGCATCACAAAAACCTGCCTTAATATTCCTGAGGAAGATCTCAGCTCTCTCCTCCCAGCCAGGGACAACCAGGGTTAATTGCAGCTGTCTGAAGACACGCTTGCAGCAGCCTGGTAGTGGCCTCAGTGCTGAGGTGTCCTCTCCATGGGACTGCCGGGTAACACAGAGGTGCCGTGGCTGAGCTGTGCCGTGTGCTGGGCAGCTGCTTTCACACAGTCAAAGAGCCCAATGTCCAAAATGTGACATGTCCTGTAAGGAGGGTCAGATCGTTGTCATTCCCACACAGGGAAGTGCCCAGAGCCCCTGAGTTTCACAGGAGACTTGGTTGCTTTTCCTCTATGGACATGTCTGCCTAGCAGGACCCGCAGCACTGATGCCTCAGCAGCATCTGAACCCTCACTCACCTCAGTAGTGGCTGGGTGCTGGTAGAAGGCAACTCGTCACCTGGTCTCAGTGACATTAAGGGCGGATGGTGGTCCCTACAGGGTGGAAGTGAGGAGACCAGGGGTTACTCCAGGGAAGACACCTGCAGTACAGGAGATGGCAGGGGGGCACTCGAATTCTCTCCTCCTCTGGCATTTCTGTCAGCAGCTTCCTCGCTCTCCCTGCCCATGGCTCTGCTGCTGAAGCTTTCTCTGCTGGAGCTGCTCCTCTGCCTCAGTTTCTCCTCCCCATTCACCCCCTGGGTGCTCAGCTCTGCCCTGCACACAGCTCCTGGCACCAAGACAGCAAAAGGAGCTCTGGGTGTGAAGGGGCAGTTCACACTAAAACTAGGACCTCATTGACCTTTTCAGAGCAGAAAAAGAAATTCCCATCTCCCACTGCCCACTCAGCCCACCAAGAGGAGAAATGCCGAAGCACAGACTGCTTGCCTTTCAGGGAAATGCTGCCTCGAAGTTCTTCTTCAACAGGACCCTCTGCCAATGTCCTGGTGTTGATTCGGAACATCTCATGAGGCACATTCTTAAGAGCAGAGGGACCCTGCCAGGGGTCCCTCCTTTCCCCCGTATCTTCTCTCCCAGCACCGTGGGGACCTCCCCGGGCAGGCTGAGCGCTGACCCTGGCAGGCAGCAGAGTCCCTGCCCCGGCACACAGCCCCTGGCACTGTGCAGGGATCCTGCTGGCAAGAACAACCCTGGGCACCCCTGCCTGGGCACCCCTGCAGTCACAGTCATTCACACTTGCCTCACAAGAGTCTCGGGATGGGGACTCCACCTTACAGATCCCATAAGCTGTGGCTCTGACAGCTTGAGGAGACATCTGCAGGAACTGCATCTGCATTGCTCTGGACCCCAAGACTTCCTCTGTACAAGGCTGTGAAGATTCCTCCTCTTCTCAGCTCTCAGCACCCTCCCTCCACTCTGCCTTTCAGCTCTCTGTGCTGGCTCCTCTGCCCTGGGTACCTGCAGGCAGTGCCCTCAGCCCTGCTGCGCTGGGCAGAGGAGCTGCTCCTGGGCAGAGCTGTCTCTCGGCAGCGCTGCCCGCTTGCCATCAGCTCCCTCCATGCCAGGAGCCCAGCCCAGCTCAGCAGCACAGCACCAGGCCAAGGCACCACTTGCTCTGGCCCCTCGGGACTCCCTCCAGGTGCCCCTGGGGTTCAGCGGAACCTGCTGAGAATCAGCCTGATGAAATCACTCACATTTCCTCCCTCAGCTGGGAGAGACACTTCTTTCCAGCAATGTCTTTTGTCCTGTCAGTGATGGAGTTAGGTCCTAGAGTCACCTTTCCCTGACGGATCATCAGGCAGGACACCCAGACAGGCACAGGCAGGGATATCCTTGACAGCCACTGCGGGAAGGGACTCAGTGGAGTCAATCGAGGCATCTCATCCTGGGTTTGTAGTCCTGGGGCTCAGAAGGGACTTAGCTGCCTCCTATGCCTGCCACACCAAGGGATCCCTCTTGCTCACTTCAGGAGGGCACAAAATTCTTCCCTGCATGTGAGCTCCTTTGCTGTGCCCTCATGGAAATGACTGGAGACGGAGGGCAGCAGTGAGGTGTCCAGATGTGTGGATACCCTACATTTTACAGCTAGCTGTGCTGGCAGCGCTGTGTTGAAAAATTAAGACATTCATCCTTGAGCTCTTTTCTAAACAAGTACAGAACTCTTGCTTGCTTATAATGAAAAGGGACTGAGACCAGCCAAGTACAGCTCCTGTTGGGATTTTGTTCATGAAAATGTACAGATAAGATGCATCCTGTACACAAAATGTGCACGGGAGTGAATGGGAGAGTGTGATCAAAGCAGACCTAGGAACTCCTGGTCTCCCCGTGTGTTAAGAGAGTGATTGAAGCAGTACATGAACTGATAACAACCCTGGCTACATAGTCTGGTCTCCTTCTTGTAGCCCATAAATAGTGCTCTTTGCTGATAAACTTTATCTTAGTTTCTCTTGAGAGCCGAGTCCATGCCTTTAAGTCCACCACACAGATGCAAATGCCTGGTGACATCTGAGGTTCCAGAGATGGTCAAACTTACGTGAACTCAAATGGAGGAGTTCAAAGAGTCAGGGTAACACCTGCGGGCATCTTGTTGAAGAATCTTGGGACTTTCCTTTGGCCAGCTGAAATGACAGCTGATGTTGAAAAAGAGGGCAACTGAACCTGTTCCTCCTCATGATGGTCAGGGTGGCCTACAGAGATATTCATATGACAGAATGGAGTCACGTGACATAGGAGAGCTCAGTCTCTCCTTCTTCTCCATCTGCTGGATGTACTAAATCTTTACTGGCTATATTGGCAGTGGTCTCATGTTCAGCTCCATGTTGTGTTACAGAATTTAAGGCAGCTACTGAATTCAATGCTGCAATCCAGGCCCCAGAAGCTGCAGGAGATGCAAGGGCTGGCACAGAAACAACAGAAAAAAACGTTCCCACTCAGGGCGGGTGTGTGATAAGACATCCCAGTGTGATTTGATGCCTTTGTGCCACTGACAGTTCCCGTCAGTCAGAGGCATCAGTCACCAGATGCCATTGGAAAGGCAAGGACTGTCCCTTCTACCCCACAGCTGCAGGCACTGTGTGAACACGCAGCACATCACACCGGGGTCTGTACCCACTCCACTGATGATCCAGCCAAGGAACAGCCCAGGCGTTTGAACAGTGTGCCTGGACACCTCCTACCTGCAGGGACAGCATCCTCCAAGCACAGCAGCAGTTCCTATCAAAGCTCAGTGGAATCTCAAAAGGCAATTGAAGGGCACCAAGATGAGCTGTTGTTACTTCAGGAAAAATTAAAGATGAGCTGTCACTATTACAGGACCAATGTTAAATTCTGTAAGAGGAAGTGTAGATAGATCTGAGATAGCCCATGTCCTCTGTGCCCCAGCTACAACCAGCAAGGTCTCCCAGGCCTTGGTGCTGTGAGGCAGGACTCTGGATGGGAAAGGGGAACAAGCAGGGATGAACAGGGAACAAGCCAGGGGTGACTTGAGCGATCTACACCCTTCCCAGTCCATGGAACAAGAGGGGATGAATCCAAGGGTGCTGAGAGAAGTTGCTGAAGTTGCTGGTCTGTTATGATGCTCGTAAGAGAGACACTCATGCTATGTGAGATTTCTTTTGAAATGTTGTTCTTAGATCTATCACCATAATGAGAGAGTAGCCTTGTGATCTACTGCCGGAGGGACTGAACTCCATTCACCACCACTCTTCGGGTCAGGCCATGCAGCCAGTTTTTCATCCAGCAGAGCACACACCTGTCCAAGCTCTGAGCAGCCAATTTCTGCAGGAAAATGCTGTGGGAAATGGTGTCAAAGGTTTTCTGAACTCCAGACAGACAGCACCCACAGCACTTACCTCATACTTTCCTCAGAATTGGGTCACTCTCTCATAGAAGGATATCAGATCAGTCAAGTAGGACCTGCCTTTCTCAAACCCGTGCTGACTGGGCCAGATCACTGTCCTGTAAGTGTCACATGATGGCACTCAAGATGATCTGTTCCACAATCTTCTCTGGCACTGAGGTCACACTGACAGGCCTGTAGTTCCCCAGATCTTCTTTCTTGCCCTTCTTGTAGATGGGTGTCAACTTTGTTTAAGTCCAGTCAACTGGGAATGGAGAGGAACTAGCGAGACTCCAGAGGACATCTGCCAGGTGTTGGGGAATGGCTTGCAGAAAGGGGTCATTCTGATTATATGCAGTTGGTGGGCCAACAGAATGACGCTCACTTGGAGAGAACTAGTGTTGCTGGCCTTGACATGACTAGGCCAAACTAGGCCTCCGGCATAGGTGTGTTGCCACCCCAGCAAGGTCACAGTGCCCTTGAGGAAGAAAAACAACTAGGGCAAATCCGGTTAGAACTGGTAAGGGGGGAGCTGCAGCTTAAGCAAGAAACCACAAGTAGGCGGGGTATGCAAACATGACCTTTTCGGGCTGGCCTATGAACAAGCTGTATTTGGAATATATGAATGCAAAATGTATATAAAGCCACAAGCAGCGCAGTAAAGTTGGTCACTACTTTATGATCCATCCTGGATTGCTGGTGTCCTTACTTTATGATCCATACTGGATTGTTGGTGTCCTTTGTTACCTTCTCGTCAAGTGGCGCCCGAACAGGGACCCCGCTTATTCCAACAGGGGTCAACCTAGGAAAGACGAGAAGCCAGAGACTGGTGCAACGGGAGCCGGTGCGGCGACTCCTCCGGCAGGGGGCACGACGAGCCCGGGAGGACGGCAGAGGGCCGGGAGCTGCAGCAAGGGAGCGCTCCGTCGCAGGAGTAGGGGACGCGCAGGAGGTACGGCTGGCCAGCATGGATAAAGAGGTAGCGCTTTCTCTCCTTCGAAGCTTTTTAGAAAAGCGAAAAGTAAGATTTAATCTTAAACATCTGTCCGGTTTGTGTGCCTATGGTTACGGAAAGGGACTTTTCAAATCAGGGGATGATTATTTTGACTGGAACCAGTGGAGGGAAACTGGCAGTGAGCTTTGGGACGATGTTATAGATGGAAAAAAGGAAGCCAAAGCTCTCCAGGTTCCTTGGCGAGAGACTATTAATGCAATCGCTAAATATAAAAAGGAAAGAGCCCTGGCCGTTTCGGTATCAGCGAAACTAGATGGAACACAAAGGGTGGCTTCTCCTCTTGTGGAAAATCACCAGCCGCAGGCTTTTAATTTGTTAGCGCCAGGACCGCCTGCTGTAGGTTTGCCAGCGGAGGTCGCTAGGACCCCGGCAGAAGCGGAACAGCGGATGCAGGAGACTGCTGCCGCGCCGCCACCTTATAACCAGGGATCCGACATTGCCTGCGTAGCAGGTTCTTCTTCTCCATCACCCTCAGCACCACCTTTGTCATCGGCTCTGAATCCCTTTTTACAGGACATTGCTGTCCAAACCTCTGCACTGCCCTCTCGGAGGGGCTCTGTTTCAGGACTGAATCCTTTTGTAGAAAGTCGTAGTCAGGAGCGCTATGGGTACCAGAGAGGTGGGCACGTCCTGTGCCCGGCCAGCAAGACCATCCTGACCGTGGTATTGTTGGAGATGTGTCTCCTGACATTGCAGACACGGGCCATCTACAGGGTGAACGACAGAACCAATATTGTTCGGGATGATGAGGGGAGCAGCCTGCGTCAGCAGAAGCTTGACAGGCAGCGAGCATTGCTAGAACAGAAGCATTCCGAAGAACAAGCACCATTGGTTGAATCGTATCTTAACAGCAACAGCAGCACCATATGTCATGGTATACAAACGTGATCTATCGCATGCACATTTACTGCAAGACATAGTGTGATGCTCTCCATACTAAATTTATGCTCATGAGAACAAACTTTGTTGGTTTGGGTTTTGTAGTGAATAATTGGTATCCTTCACTCGTGTTTGGGGGTAAAAACCTCAGAATTTGTAGCATTAGCCTAACAGGAGGGAGCGAGGTACTGGCTGCCATCTCAGTGCTGTGGGGAAGAGAGAGTGGCTTGTCCCTTCTGCCTTGAATATTTAAATGTCTTCAGCCTTGGTTCCTACTGAAGTAAAGCTTATGCTGTTCTCTCTGTGTATTCCTCTATACGTAAATTTGCGTAAGCCTGATAGTGTTCATGATAAATTTGAAACCTGTTAACTAATTTCAGCTAACTTTGAATGTAATAATTTCAAAGATACTGTGTTTCTGCAAGGTTCGTTAAAATAGGTGTGTAGGTAGAGACAAGCATCTCAAACTTGTCCAATGTGATCTGCACTTCCTTATTAAAGATTACAGGACCCTGAAGGGACAGAGACACTTTAGGTATCACAGCCACAGGGAAAAAGATTATAATGTCATTTCTGTATTCCTGGACTTCAAAGAATTTAGTCATCAAAAGTAAATCCGAAGGAAAACAGTCATTGTTTAGCTCTGTGCTCATATGGCCAATGCTTGTTGGCCCCCTAATGAGGATAGGTGCATAATTTTCCTCAGGATTTCCTGGAGAAAAACTTGGGTAATCCTTGTTCCGTATGATGTCTCTTGTAGATCTTGTTCCAGGTTGCTGACACTCCAAGAGTTATAGAGAACAGTAATTTTCAAATTTTCCTGTTTTTCAGATCGTTAATTTGAATTTGTTGTAAGAGAGTCACAAGCTTCTGCAGCAAAAGGTTTCCTTCCCTGAGTATTGATGGGACAGGAGCTGAAATCCACTGGTACTGGCAAAGCAGTTGGTTGTTTTCAGGTTGGGAATGCTACTAGGTGGCAGAGTACCTAAGATTTAATGTCTAAAACTCAAACTTCAAGAGGCGTTTGTGAATCCGCCTCTGGAAAAAAGGCCCAGACCAACCAATATCCTTCTTTTAAACAAAAAAAAACTTAATCCATTATTCAGTTCAGATCTCGTAACAAGTGTACTGCACTTGCTGTAGTTTTTGTCTGCACTGTCATTTCGTTCTCAGTAAGTGGTGACATCTTTCAGTGAGGAGATGGTAGGTATTTACTGGACTAATTAGGCACACTATGAAAAGTGCAAGTTTCGGAGTCTTTTACCCCTGGTTTGCAATTGGTAGAGTTCCAGCTCAAGCCATAAAACAGTTGGAGCGATTGGCATGTTGGTCAGTTAAGCAAGCCAATGTTACCACAGATGTTTTGTCACAATTGCTACATGATCAAGACAGCTTACGTCATGCCTTTTGCAAGATCGTGCTGCCATTGATTTCTTGTTACTGGCACATGGTCATGGGTGTGAGGACTTTGA
This sequence comes from Trogon surrucura, assembly GCA_020746105.1. Classification (NCBI taxonomy): domain Eukaryota; kingdom Metazoa; phylum Chordata; class Aves; order Trogoniformes; family Trogonidae; genus Trogon; species Trogon surrucura. The sequence continues at coordinate 19,711 of JAJGST010000077.1, forward strand.
AGGGATGTGTTGTTTTAACCTTTCTGACCATAGTGCATCTGTTCACAAGAAATTAGCTTGGTTAGAATCTCATACTCAAAGGGTTGTTAAGAATGTGAGTCCCTTTGATGATTGGTTGAAATCACTTTTTGGTGGAGTTTCCCCTTGGTTGCTTAGCTTGTTTAAGGAAGGTTTACGCTTTATAGGTATAGTATTGTTGATGTTGATTGTTCTGCGCATTGTCTATGGCTGTATTATGAGGGGTGTTGAACGAGTAACGCGAGCTCACATTCTGTTGGCCCAAAAACAAAAAGGGGGATTTGTTGGGAAATGGCTTGCAGAAAGGGGTCATTCTGATTGTATGCAGTTGGTGGGCCAACAGAATGACGCTCACTTGGAGAGAACCAGTGTTGCTGGCCTTGACATGACTAGGCCAAACTAGGCCTCCGGCATAGGTGTGTTGCCACCCCAGCAAGGTCACAGTGCCCTTGAGGAAGAAAAACAACTAGGGCAAATCCGGTTAGAACTGGTAAGGGGGGAGCTGCAGCTTAAGCAAGAAACCACAAGTAGGCGGGGTATGCAAACATGACCTTTTCGGGCTGGCCTATGAACAAGCTGTATTTGGAATATATGAATGCAAAATGTATATAAAGCCACAAGCAGCGCAGTAAAGTTGGTCACTACTTTATGATCCATCCTGGATTGCTGGTGTCCTTACTTTATGATCCATACTGGATTGTTGGTGTCCTTACTTTATGATCCATACTGGATTGTTGGTGTCCTTTGTTACCTTCTCGTCAGCCAGGATGCATTTTGGAGCCTGTGTAGAGAGGCTAAGAGTCCTGAGCTTCTTTAGCCTGGTGAAGGAGGAGGCTCCAGGCACTGCACTAGTAGTATACAACCGCTTGGAGGGTGGTTTTAGAGATGATAGATCTTTTAGTGGAACTGGGAGAAAAAAAAACTTCCAAGTGCAGCTCGGAAGGTTCAGACTGCGTGTGAGGAAAAAGAGATGTCACTCTTGTTTACTCGGGGTAAAATTGTGGTTCAAGATGTCAACCAGATAGATCTGTTGAACATTCCATTGATTTGCGTTGCAAGCAATGGCCAGTGAGAGTAGAGCGACGTCAGTGAAGTTCTAGAAATGAGAGGATGAGAAGTAGGTGGGAAAGCAAGAAGGGAGTCAACAGCCTGAAGGGACAGAGGAGCAGGCATGGACAGGGCAGGACAGGCTGCAGGAGAGATGGCCAAGGGCTCTGGCAAGGCTGAAAGGCCCAACAGCACCCAGGGCTTTGTCCTCTTGGCCACAGCAGCTGCCTCGGCCACCAAGGCCCAAGGAGATGAAACTTTCTGCTGAGGCTCCCAGGTTCTGCCTTGCCAGGGCCTGGGGGTCAGGGCTTGGCCTTTCTCCTTCATCCAACCAGCCCAAGGCTTTTCTGAGCATTACAGCCACTGCACAGTGCCTGGGCCTGCCTGCAGTCATGGCCTCCAGTGAGCTGCTCTGACGAGCCCCTGGGGAGCCTTTGTCAGTAACGAGCCTCCCCGGGACTGATTAATACTTCCAGGTACTGAGAGTTTTGCTTCTGACTTGGACTTCTTGAGATGTTTCTTCAGTCTTCTGTGAGTACCTGTGAGGTTCCTGTAATGAGCCCCAAATGCACCACGGAGCTGGTTATCTCCTTGTAGTTTTCTTCAGGAAAATTGTGCAGCTAATTGGAGCTGTTTCTTGGGTAGTCAAGGAGGAAGCATGCATAATAAAAATTACTTTTTATTTTTTCAAAAAACTTTTTTATTACCTTTTAGTTTAGAAAAGAGTTTAGATCAGCATTCTCTAAGTGATGATGCTCAACAATCTCTCCTCAAAGGTCTGGACCAGTAGGGGAAGCAGTCCCTTGAGGTTTGATACTCTTTGGACTCCAGACCCAGTGCTCTCAAGACAAGCACCTTGACACTCTCCATTGACACCAGTGTCAACCCAGTGCTCCCAGTATCATTCTCTTGCTTCCCCTATAGCACCCCAGTGTTCCCAGTGCAGCTCCCTGGCTCTCCCCAGTGCTACCTGGGAGGGTGGGAGGGGACACCAGGCGTGTCACCTGGGACTTCTTAGTGGGGAAGGGCAGAGGGAAAGTTCCTGGGAGATGGAGAGGAGGGGGGAGGTGAGGGGACGGGGGTCAGAGGAGGTGTTGACAGGGCTGGGGTCTCAGGAGAGGGAGGGAGCTGGTGGGGGGGCACAGAGAGCCCTCTCCCCCTGGGCACACATTGGGCCCACCTGGCCCTCATCCTGTACAGACTGAGAAGCCTCCCAATACAAGTTGGACACCCCTGCACCCCATCCAGTACAGACTGGGATCCCTCCTTGTGCAAACAGGAGTCTCTGGTCCTCTCCACTATAGGCTGGGATCACAGAATCACAGAATAATCTGGGTTGGGAGGGACTTCAAAGATCATCTCGCTCCAACCCCCCTGCCATGGCAGGGCCATCTCCCACTAGATCCGGTTGCTCAGGGCTCCATCCAGCCTGGCCTTGGACACTCTCAGGGATGGAGCATCCACAATCTCTCTGGGCAACCTGTTCCCGCGCCTCACCACCCTCAGGGTAAGGAACTTCTTCCTTACATCTAGTCTAAGCCTACGCTTTTCCAGCTTCCATCCAGTACCCCCACTCCCAGTACAAACTGGACACCCCTGCTCCTCTCACTCTGCAGACTGGGATCCAGTACAAACTTGAACACCTGAGCATACACCAATATAGATTGGGATGTTCCCCAATACAAACTGGCCATCCCTGGACCTCTTCCAACACAGACTGAGATCCCTTCCAGTACAAACTAGACACCCCTTGACCTATCCCAGTACAGATTGGGAGCATTCCCCGGGCAAACTGGACCACTGTGGACCTCTCCCAGTACAGACTGGGATCCATCCCAGCAGTAATTGGAACCCCTGGGCCTCTCCCAGTATAAACTGGGGTCACTCCCAGGCCAGACTGGACCTCCCTGGCCTCCCCCAGTAGTGACAGGGATCCCTGCCAGTAATAATAGGATCCCCAGGACCTCTCTCAGTAGAGACTGGGATCCCTCCCAGTACAAACTGCATGTCCCTGGACCCTTCCCAGGAGAGACTACAATCTCTCCCAGTACAAACTGGACCACCTGGGACTATTCCTAGATAGACTAGGAACACTCCCAATGCAAAGTGGACCATATGGGCCTCTCCCCATAGAGGGTGAGATCCCCCACTGCACAAGGTGGACTTCCCTGAACCCCTCCCACTACAGACTGGGATCCCTCTACTGTACAAACTGGAAGCCCCTGGGATTTCCCACTGTAAATGGGGAACAATCCAGTAATAACTGGGTGCCTTGAGCCCCTCCCACTACAAAACTAGAATCACTGCCACTACAAACAGGACTCCCAGGACCTCTCCCAGTACAGATTGGGATCCCTCACTGCACAAACTAGACTCCCCAGGCCTCTCCCAGTACAGACAGGTATCCACCCCAGAACAAACTTGGAGATATCACAATATAGATCTTGAAGATATCACAAACTGGAGATATCACAATAAAGACTGGTGTCCTGGGTTTAGCTAAAAAAATCAGTTCTGTTTAGTGATTTTTACTTTCCAGTTTAGTGTCTTCTAAAAGGCTGCACGCTCTGAAGTCAGCAGCGTGTTTCTGCAGACAGTGTGTGCTACTGGCAGTGATAACACCTGATGTTTACGGTCACTCCCTGGGATTGGGATGCAGAAAGGCTCTTGCTTATACTTATTCCTGTAGTGCCCAAGGCCACTGCTGGTTCCTGTGTGCCACGCTGGGGGTGCTGGGTAGTAAGAGGGGGGCACAAGGAAGTAAAAGGTTGCACCTCCGGGGGGTAACAGACAGGACAGGTGACCAACAAGAGTATTCCATCCCATATACATCATATTTAGTATAAATGGAGTGATCACGAGAGTTTCGGCCCTTCTTCCTTCTTTTGCGCTTTTCTGCAGTGACCAGTGTCCAGGGAGGACTCTGTCCAATCTCCTGATTTTGATCCGGATCCTGAGTTCCCGAATCCAGCTCCCTGCATCCAGCTCCCGCTGGTGCTGAGCCTGGGGTTTCCCCAGTGCCTCCTGCTCTGCAGCATCAGTGGGGATTGATATCCGGGTGGGAGTTGGGTTGGATATCAGGCTTCTATATAGTTGTACATAGTTTCTTTATTTTTACCATTTAATTATTATTTCCACTATTGTTTCGTTAAAGATGGTCTAGTTTTTCTTCCCTAACCCGTAAGTCTCTGTGCCTCTCTCCCTTTTCCTTCCCATTTAGGGTCGAAAGAGGGGGTTAGAGAGCGTCTGTCTGCGTTTAGTGGCCGACTCAGCCCTAACCCGCGACATCTTCCCAAGTCGCTGTGATTCTTTGCCCGTGATCTTAAATGGTAGGTTATCACCCTCCCTGTCCTTAATCTCAAACCCTTGAGCCTTTCTAGTTGAAATTACCTCCCTTCACATCACTGTGGAAATGGGAGTGGGAGGAGAAGTGAGCTGGAGACAGCGTGGTTCTTTTTCCCTGTTGGCTTGAACCATGGCAGGGGTGTACAATGACGTAACACCATGGTCCTCCAAGTGCCAGACCCCAAGTGACACACAGAGACCAGAGCACAGATGATGATTCACATGTCATTCCTGTCTGACACCCTGATCAACCTTTCAAACGACATGACTGGCTTGGTGGGTGAGTACTGGATGTCAGTCAGGCTTTCAACACCACCTACGATAAAATCCTCACCGACAACCTGGGGCAGCACGGGCTGGACGAGCAGGCAGTGAAGTGGATTGAAAACTGAACAGCCGGGCCCGAGCGCGGCCGTCGGTGGCACGAGGTCTCACTGGAGGCCTGTCCCCAGTGGTGCACTGCAAGGACCCTCAGTGGGTCCAGTCCTGTCCCCCAGCTGTACTTTTGGGATCCTGTCATTCTGGGATCTCCTCCCTGGGAAATCAGGGCTGCCGGGCCCCTCTCTGACGTGCCGATGCTCTGCCGTGTGTGGCGTGCAGAGCCAACGAGAGGGAAGAGGGGTCATGGCAAGTGAGGACCTGAGCGTGGCAGGGACAGTATGCGATAAGAGGGGAAACTCCTCCTGGTGTTTGGTGTAACTGAGCTCGAATTCTCCATGGCACCCGTGAAGTCTTTGTTTCTGATGAGGAGCTCTTAACACAACGTCAATGTTGCGGTTTTCAAAGGGAAAGGTCGCAAAAACGACAAAACTTATCTACATGTAGGTAGGCTGGCACTTCTTTATTGCAGCGCTGGGAAGCCTGGAAACCACCCGATGCTTCGGATACATCACAGCAATTCAGCCTATTTATACCTTTTTTTATGCAAAACTATGATCTTTAACATATTTTAACATAAACATGCATACAATGCCCGCTATTAATTTTAACCTTTATAATGATTGGTTCAGCCCCTATTAATATTAATATATCTTATTTCTATACAATCGTTGGTCGTTGCAGTGAGACCACATTTGATCACAGGGCACACAAGAAATAGGGAGGCACACCTGCGTATATTGATCTGTCTAAGTGAAATATGCTGGTATTGTTAAAGTGCAGGTGCAGTGCTACAGATCTGGCTTTGCCAAGTACAAAACATTCCCTGCCAGTTTTGCAACTTGTAACAGCTCTAGCTCCAGCCATTTTCATAAGGCCTGCGCCTGTGATTTGGTAGCATAAGTGAAATTTTGTGTATTTCTTCTCCTTATCAAAAAACTAATTTAATTAAAATAGTGAGTAGTATTCATTAAGCAATTAGCTCTTTAAAACTTAAATTTGAGTACAACATTGCCCCCTTTGAAAGTATTGGTCATCATATTCCAATACTTCTACGTAGCTAACTTATACATTTGTTACCTCAATAGATTCAAAACCAGAATTGTCATATGATGGTGGGTTATATGGTGGTGGATCATGTTGTCTTGACACTGTTGTCCCAATTCTTCGAGTCCAGTTGGTTCCCCTTTCGAATTCTTTCTTCATATGACAGTGGCAATTAAGGTCATAAGAAACACTGTACCCATTAGCAGCAGTGTTTCAGTTAGTGATGTTACCCAAGATTTTAAGTTCAGGCCCAATCCCTCAAAAACTTTATTAATCCAGTTTGTCTGCATATCTTCTCTAATTATCTGTGTGTCTTTTTCTATTTGTCTCAAGTGGTCCCAGTCATGTTTTACATCTGCAGTAACATTTGGAATGTGTACACAGAAATGATCTATTTTATCTTTCAGGAATCCGCACACTCCATGTTCTTTTAATAATAACATATCCAGGGTCATTCGATTTTGCAAAACCATATTAGAGGTAGCTTGTAACTGTATATTCATTTGTCTAAATCCTTTTCGTGTCACATTTGCCAGCCGTTCAACTTGTCTAGTTAATCAATACAGCCATTCTCTGTTTCTACAGGATGCTCTAGGATTTCAAAGGGACTCTAATGCCCATCCAGTCTTTACCCCAGTTCCTGGATCACGCCAAATATCTTATTCTCTTAATCCTGATCTTTTCACTCAGGTCAATTGTAAATTTTCCTGAATGCCTTTCAAGGGAGACTTTTTCCATATTGGACATAGTGTAGGCAGTCCTAAAGTAATCTACCTAACTTTTCCGTCCAAGGGTAGATGGGATGTCCATGTACCACCGCTCAAGGCCCAGACTAAATGTCCAGGACTTGGAATTGTGCACCTTCGACAACTAATTCTAAAAGGGGAGGTCTTATTCAAGGAACTTTCCTATCTTCTGCATAAGCATCTATATTTTAAGGCTGCCAGCAAATGAGGGATCCTTTGGATTGCTGAGTTAATTGTGGCACAATTATGTACTTGGGTACATTGCCACCAGGGAACTACTACTTTTTCTTTTTCCCTTGCAGTAGTACCTTTGTCCATCACAAATTTGTCTTCTACGAGTCTTGATCCTTCCCACTCAAAGCACCACGGGGTCTCTGCCGTGTACTTAAACTGGAAGTTTACACTTACAGTCCAAATGGAATCCCATCCCTCTTCCTGCTTTAAAGTTTGGTCATCTTGCTTACACTCCAGTCTCAGTCATTCTAGATATGTTCTTCCTTGTAGGTTCATCATATCTGCACCACTCAACATCGTAGCCTAATGGGAGTGTATTGGTAATTTAACAGTTTATAGCCATCAACTCTTTTTCCTGGGCTTTTCCATTGTTTTCTAATATAATCCACCTTTTCTTGCTAATCAGTTACAGGTTTTTGTTCACAATGAATGGTCTCATTTCTTCCTACGACGGATAGGTTCATTGTTAAAATGCCCCATGGGATAGGTTCTCCCACTGCTTGAGGTATTGGCAAACAGGCTGTAATCTGTGACACATTTTGCAAATTCACGAACCCTTTAAATAGTCCTATCACCAAATTTTCTTCCTCGGCTTCCTTTGGTATCGAGATTACCTGATCAGAATCAATGTTTCGTTTCTCTCTTTCCAAAGTTCGAGTTGTCTGGACTTGGGCCTGGGTTTGTAACGATCCAGTTTCTTTCAACATATCCACCACCATATACTGCAAGATAAACAAAAACCCAAACTTAATCATGTTTTAAAAGTAATTTCAGAGTCTCCAGGTCCCTGGTTCCTTTCTTCACTCGAGTATAGTGGATCCACGCGTCTGATTCAGCAATCTTGATTGGAGTAAAGGTGGTCAACAACACTTGGTACGTCCTTTCCACCTTTCTTTCAAAGGCTCTTCATTCCAAACCTTCACATATACATGGTCTCCTCGTTGTACCTCATGGACTGGATTTTCCAGAGTCAAAGGTCAGTTCCACACCAGGGTACTTCGGAGCCTGGCTAAGGTTTTTTCCAAGAGAAAGCAAATAGCTATAGATATCTTGTTTCCCTGGTACATACGTATGTGGATTAAGTTCAGGGTTTTCATATGGTTTTCCATGCATTATTTCATATGGACTTGCTGACATTCCACTTCAAGGTTTTACTCTTATTTGCAGCAGTGCAAGTGGGAGTGCCTGAGGCCATTGCAGCTTGGCTTCCCGACAGATTTTACTGATTTGTCTCTCTAAAGTTTGGTTCGTTCTTTCTACCTTTCCACTAGATTGTGGCCTCCGGGGGGCAGGCAGGTCCCAAGAGATTCCCAGGACTTTGCTCACCTCCCGTACTACCGTGGCCACAAAATGCGGTCCTCTGTCTGATGCTATTCCAAAAGGAACCCCAAATCCAGGAATAATTTCCCGCAAGAGCCATTTCAGTTTCTTTAACTTGACTGGTGCGACAGAGAAAGGCTTCTGACCATGCAGAAAAAGTGTCAACCCCGACTAATATGTATTTATACCCTCTACACCTAGGTAGCTCTGTAAAGTCAATCTGCCAATAATCTCCTGGTTCTACTCCTGTTTTTATTTTGCCCAATTGAAATTTCTTTGGGACTACTGGATTATTCTTTAAACAAATTTCACACTTTGGAATAACCGACTTAGCAATTTCTAACATCCGTGCTGATACTACACTCCTTTTTAGGAGTTGTACAATGGCTTCCGCACCCCAGTGACACTCCCCGTGTTTTATCTGCAAAATTTCTCTTGTAAGTAAAGGAGGTATTACTACCTGTCCCGTGACTGTTGTCCGCCACTCTTCTGAATTTTTCTTTGCATTCAATAATCGTGCCAACATTTCATCTTCGCCTGAATATTTTGGTGTCTCTTTAGGAAGAGTGACAGTTCTAGTGGGGATAATTGCCATCTGAGATGCTACTACTTGTTGTTGCGCCACTCTTCTAGCAGTAATATCTGCTAATCTCTTTCCTTCAGCTCTCTTTGTGTTTCCTGCTTGATGTGCTTTACGGTGCATGATTGCTACTTGAATTGGTCCTTGTACTGCCAATAATAATTGCAATATTTCCTTTTGATGCTTAACATTTGTTGCTTGGGAGGATAATAATCCTCTTTCTTTCCATAGGGCACCATGGACATGAATTACTCCAAAAGCGTATTTAGAATCAGTCCATATATTAACTCTTTTTCCTTTTCTCAATTTCAGTGCCCGTGTTAATGCAATTAATTCTGCTTTCTGTGCAAATGTTGCACAAGGTAATGCACTGGCTTCTATTACCATAGTTTCGGTTGTTACCGCACATCCAGCGTGGCGGGTTCCATCCAGGATGAAGCTGGAGCCATCTGTGAACAATTCCCGATCAGGTTCTTCAAGAGGGACATCTTTTAAGTGTCGCCGACTGGAATATGTGTGTTCAATAGCTGTGATTCAGTCATGTTTCAGTTGTTGTTCTTCCTGTGAAGTGCTCAGAACCACTGCTGGACTCACAAGGTTAGTTGTCTTTAAAATCACACCACCTTGCTCAGTAAGGATCACTTGATACTTCATCATTCTACTAGCTCCTGCTCGTAAGCAAGAGGGCCATCCCTTGCTTACTGAGTCTAATTGTTTGGAAAAGTACCCCACTGGCCTTTCCCAACTACCTATTCTCTGTGTCAGGACTCCCAGAGCTGGGTGTTGTCTTTCATGAACAAACAATTGAAAGTCTTTAGTCAGGTCCAGTAGTCCCAAGGCTGGCACTGTCATCAGGTCTATTTTAAGTTTCCGGAAAGCCTCTTGTTGTTGCTTTCCCCATACAAAATGGGCAGATTTTTGGGCTTCTGACAATGGCTTAGCTAGTAGACCATAGTCCATGATCCAAAGCTTACACCATCCTGTCATTCCCCAAAATGCTCTTAGTTCAGGTACGTTCCGAGGTTCCAGAATAGCACAAACTGCTTCCTTTCAGTTGGTCCCCAGTCTCTGTTGTCCCTTTGAGATTTCAAAACCCAAATATATCACTACTTGTCTCGCAGTTTGAGCCTTTCTCTTTGACACCTTGTACCCGTTTAATCACAAGAAGTTCCAAAGTTCAACTGTTTCCTGTATACAGGCTGATTCGTCTTCGGCGGCTGTCAGGATGTCGTCTACACAACAGAAGGCATTTTTTAAACCAAGCACTGTAAACCACTGATGACTCTCTTCTAAGGCTGTTAATAGCATATCTGGGTTTGCTACAACTGGGTCTTTCACAATCTGATTTACAGGTCTGAAGTCCTGAACAAGTCTGTGTTCTCCATTCGGTTTCTTTGCTGGTAAAATAGGCGTGTTATATTCTGATTCGCATTCTTCTAAAATTTTATATTTCAAAAATTTATCAATTAATTTCTTAATTCCTTGTTTTGTTTCAGGTTTAATTGGATATTGTTTGACCTTGACTGGTTTAGCTCCTTCTTTCCATTCAACCTTTATTGGTTGTGCTAATTTAGATTTTCCTGGGATACCAGTCTCCCATACCACGGGGATTACTGCATTCTCCACTTCTGGGGATATTTCCAGTACCTTTGGTTTCTTTTTTATCATCAAAATTTCCCCTGTTTTTGACTCAGGTATTTTTAACAACAAGTCCTCATCCTCAAAAACAATTTGAGCATTTAATTTGGCTAATAAGTCACTTCCCATTAAAGGTATGGGACATTCTGGGACACATAAAAATTCATGTGCTATTTCTTTACTCCCAAATCGCAAATTTAGGGGCTGTAGGAATGGCCTATTTTCCTCTTTCCCTGTGACCCCCACAATCTCAGCAGTCCTTTTTCCCAGTTTTCCTATTGGTTTGTTTAACACAGAACAAGTTGCACCTTATCCACCAGAAATGTAACTTCTTTTTTTCAGTCTCTTTGCCTCGATTATTGTAAACTTTCCAGGCTATTTCCAGTAGTCTGTCCAAATTTCGCGTTTCCGCTCCTTCCAATTTCTGAAGTTTCTTTCTAATATCCTCCCGGGATTGCCCTAAAAATATACCATACAGGATCCACTGCTGGTATCTTTTTAATCTTTCCACCTGCTCGTCTCGGTTTGGATCCCACTGCGGATCCCCAGTAGGAAAATGCTGATCTACGGTGCCAGTAATAATTCCAGCATGTACATCCTCTTCCGCACACATCCTGGCAGTCCTTAAGACCATTTGGTTTTCAGTGGAATCCATAACGGTGTCCAAAATCACCTGTGTGTCATCCCAATCTGGATTCTGTAATTATCATCCCCATTACTCTCCCCACTTTACCGGGATCCTCTCTATAGGGACCGGCCGTCTCTTTCCAGATTAGAAGGTCCGAGGGCGAAAAGGGTATTTTTACATATACTGGTCCCCATTGCCCCACTCCCTGCCTTAAGGGAGCTATTAATCGTTTCCCAGTTTGTGACCTTAACGGAGTTACCAAGTGGGTACGCTGTCTCGTTCTTCTGCTCACAGCGGGGGGAGAATCCAATCCGAGTGACTCTTCCCCCATTCCGATACTATCCGGCCCCAAACGTGACACTTTAGGTTCTGATGCTGACCTCGTGTTCAGAGAATCGGCACCAGAATCAGGTTTAACTTTAAAAGGGGGCGAGGGAGGAGAATGAGGGGGGGGATAAATCAGAACAGGAGCTATAGGAGCTGATGGTGCTGTATCTAATTCGGGCCCCAGACAGTCCTGTCCCTTTTCCTTTTCCTTTAAAGCCAAATGCTTACGGCACATTTTGGTGGAGGCACAGGCCAAACAAATCTCCTGTATTTTCTTCTCTTTTACTCACAGAGGCATTTCTTTTGTTACAAGTCTGATCATTCATCTTACAATCTGCCATTCTGGCTTTTCTCGAAGGTAAAAGAATAAATCAACATACGGAAGATCATCCCATTTTCCTTCCCTTCTACAAAACAACATTAATTGCAGAATAGTATTATAATTCAAAGTCCCGTTCAGAGGCCATTTCTCACCGTCTTCTAAATCATGTAATAACCATTCATGGTTACAATAACCAATAAGTAAATCTTTTCGAAATTCCTCCTTTAACTCCTTCCCGTGTGCTAGGAGACATCCCAGAGGTGAGGTATTAGGGATGGACTCCTGATTTCCCCCAAATAACTTGGCAATTTTCGACACTTTCTCTTTTTTATTTCTTCTTTTTTTTTTTCTTTTTCTTTTTTTTTTTTTTTTTTAATCTCACAACCGTTTCATCCTTACGCTTCGCTCCTCTCCGGCCACTCCCCTCACCCCGCAACAGAGCCACGGATCAAAACTCCGCACTCGCTTCATGCGCAGTTGCACGTCTCAATCTCATACACTCACACAGTTTGCAAAGACACAGATTATGACATAAACCAAAAAGGTACCTTATTAGACATACACTTTTCACGCACACACGGGCCAATACCAATGCAAATACAAATGCCAACCCTGTGATCGCTTTCCTGCTCCTTACAGGCTTCCAAATACCAGGAATTTCCTAACCCAACCGTGCGGAACTTTCGCTCCATCTGACTGGCAGGCTCCTGGGCCTCCCAAGCCCAACCAAGCAGGGTCTCTGCCACCGCGACTTATGGGTTAGTTCATCGGGATAGCCCCCCCAAATTTTAAAGAAGTGCCTCATCGTCCAGAGAACGTTGAGAGGAGCCGTAAGAGTCGAAGGTGATGTTTCTCCCTAACAATTCCTCGGTGCCGGCTGGAGTTCGATCAGCGCTCGATCTCGTCCAGTCTCACTCGCAAGGTCCTGCTGTCCGTCCCACCTGGGTGGCCAAAACTGTTGCGGTTTTCAAAGGGAAGATTGCAAAAACGGCAGAACCTCTCTGCACCTCTCTGGTATTGGTATTAAAGTGCAGGTGCAGTGACATAGATCCGGTGTCATGGTTTGACCCTGGCCGGCTGCCAGGTGCCCACACAGCCGCTCTCTCACTCCCCCTTCTCCGCTAGACAGAGGGAAGAAAATATTTCCAAGGGCTCAGCATTTGAGATAAGGACAGGGAGATCACTCTCATATACCGTCCCAGGGAAAACAGACTTGATTTTTGGGAAATTAATTACATTTATTAAGAGAACATATCAGAGAGGAACAGTGAGAAATAAGATAAACCAAACAGATCTTAAAAGCAGAAACACCTTCCCCCCATCCCTCCCTTCTTCCTGGACTTAACGTCAATCCCAGTTTCTCCACCTCCTCCCCCCGAGCGGCGCAGGGGGACAGGGAGTGGGGGTTACGGTCAGTTCATCCGACGTTGGTTCCACCGCTGCTTCTTCACTCCGGGGGAGGACTCTTCACTCTTCCCCAGGGCCATTGTGGGGTCCCTCTCACGGGAGACAAGCTTCACACTCTCTTCTCCACGTGAGTCATCCCACGAAGGGCAATTCATCACAAACTGCCCAACGGGAGACACCTCACGAGGGGCAGCCCACCCCTCGTGAGTCTGAGGCGCAGTCCTTCAGGGGAAACTGCTCCAGCGTGAGTCCCCCGCAGCGTCCCAAAAGTCCCACCGGCCAACCTGCTCCATGGTGGGCATTCCCTCTTCCACGGGCTACAGGTTCCGGCAGCGACTTGCTCTGATGCAGCTTCCCACGGGCTACAGCCCCCTTCAGGCATCCACCCACACAGCGTGGAGTCCTCTGCACGGTGACATCTATGCGGTGATCCTCACGGTGGACATCTGCACCTCGCCCATGGGCTGCAGGGGGACAACCCGCTTCACCATGGTCCTCACCGCAGACGCGGGGGACTCTCTCTGCTCCGGCTCCTGGAGCTCATCCTCCCCCCCCCCCTTCTTCACTGACCCTGGTGTCTGCACAGATTCTCACTCCTCCATCTCTGTGCCAGCTGTTGTGGTGCAGTTCTTTTCCCCATTCTTAAATATGTTTCCACAGAGGGTTCCTCTCCTATCACTTTACTGACAGGCTCAGCCTTGGCCAGCGGTGGGTCCCTCTTTGGAGCCGGCTGGCATTGGCTCTATCAAACTTGGGGAGCTTCTAGCAGCTTCTTGCAGAAGCCACCCTGCAGCTCCCCCCCCGCCGCCAAAATCCAGCCAAGCCGACCCAATACAACTTTGTATGATTAGTTACTGTGATTGCTGTGAAATAATTGTAATAAATTTAATATAAAATTTGACACGACCTACTAACACATTTCATAGCAGTTACTCGCCGGTATTAATCCGTGCAATAAATAGACGAAACGTCTGACAGCGTTCACGAAGAAGTCACGAGTCACTGATTGTTCAGTTCCTTCCCTCGGGGGCAGGAAGCCAACACAGATGCCGGTCATAGCCAGGGAGGCCAGGCCGACCAGCCGTCCTTCCTTGGAGGATCCCTCTGCCCCAAGTCTGGACATCCCGTGGCACCGATGCGCTGGCCTGGGACCCCAAGTGTCCGCCAGGGACGCGCTGGGCGGCGAGTGAAGTTCTCCTCGTGGCTGCGACTGGCCGCTGGTGACGCGCTGGCTGGCGAGTGACGCGCTCCCTGTGGCGCCGACTGGTCACTGGTAAAGCGCTGTCTCGGGAGACCAGAACTGGCGGCCAGTCGAGGTCAGGTGCCGGCATTTTCCCAGTGGCCAGTGCAGGTCAGGTGCCGGCATTTATTGGCCTCAGTAAGCATCAGTGCCCCGCAGAGGCTGGTAACATGTCGTCCTCAGGGCAGCTGAATGCCTGGGGAACTACATTATCAACATTAACTACATTAACATCATTAACTGTATTTACTTTATTAACTACACTAACAACAATAACTACATTAACAACATTAACTACATTAATAACATTAAATTTATTAACTACATTAGCAACATTGACTACATTGAAACTTAACATTAAGAACATATAAAGAACATATAAAGAACATATTAGCAATGTATTAACAACATATTAACAACATATTAACATTTACCAATGCGTTAACTACATTAAATACATTAACCTTATTAACAACATTAAACTTATTAACTACATTAACAACATTAACTACACATTAAGAACATTAAGAACACATTAAGAACATTAAGAACATATTAAGAACATGAAGAACATATTAAGAACATATCAAGAACATATCAACATTTCCCATCATTTACCTACACATGAACTACACATCAACGGCACATCAACAACACCTGAACCTTCACCAACACAGTCACTACACATTAACCGGACATTAACAAACACAGGAACAGTCGTCCAAGCCAAGGGTGGTGACGAACAGGCTGTGCCCAAAGCAATAACCCAGAAACAGCTCTGAGCCTCCACGTCCTCCAGCTCTGCTCAGCTCTGCCCCGCTGGGGCTTCAACGCTGGGTTCTAGCGCAACACCGGCCCTCGGCTTTGGGCAAGACGGCCGAGGGCGATGGCGAAGCCGTGTGTCGGTGCCTCGGTGCTCGCTGGGCTGGATGAGCCAGAGGTTGGAGCTGAAGCTCTGGCTGCAGCTGCAGAGGCCCAGCAGGTCGCAGCGGCTCAGCAGGAGGAGGGATCGGCACCTGCAAGGACAGAGGCAGAAAGCTCTGACCAAGCCCTGGGGGCAGGAGGAGGCAGGATTTTGTTCGCCCTCCTCTGGGGAGCACCGCTGGCCGGGAATTCTTGATGGCCCAGAAGGCAGAGCGACTGCTGGCCTTGGCTACGGGCTGGCTCTGGCGCCTCGTCCCCACGGGCGCTGCCCCTGGAGGGCTGTGCGTGTGCGGAGATGCCCTGTGCCCCGGTGCCACGTAGCCGGGCTCCACGGGGAGTCCCTGGGCAGCTGCCCTGGGCTTCTTTCCAGAGCCTGCGCAGCGTCGTCCCTGGCCAGCGAGCCGGACGGACTTGGGGCAGAGCTGAGAGGGTGGCGGGATCGGCAGCAGAGCCTGGGACACACCTGGGCTTCGTCACCTTCAGGACCTTCCTCATTTTCCTCTGTCCCCATCTTCTTCTCCTTGGTTCTGCTCTTCTCTTCCTGACTCACTGGCAGTCCTGCTCCTCTGCCCGGGTGGCTTGTCTCCGTCCTCGGGTCTGGATTCCCTTCTCCTGGGGGGAGCCTGCAAACCTTTCCATCCCCCAGGGTGATCAGCTCGGGAAAGCCAGGATCAGCCGGCACCAGTTCTCCATTCAGCCAAAGCTGACTCCTGTTACCTTGTCTCCTCCGGCAGGCTCTCGACTTCTGTTGCACGTGCCAGGGAGTCTTCGGCCGTCTCTGGCGTGGCTGCAGACACAGCAAGGGGTGCCTAAAGCAGAAAAGGCTACGTTAGCAGGTGGCAAGGGACAGCCTGGAGCAGGAGGCGACTGGTGCAACACCCACTCCTGCGGTGAGAGCCTTTGCTTTTGAACACGGTCTTCCTGTGGGTATTTCCCTTTGCTGAAGCACGTGTCTAATGCCTTGGGGAAACAACCTCGCTAGTTCTACTTACAGTGTGTTGTTCTGGGGCGAAAACCCAAACCAACACAGACCACCGAGAGATGGAAAGCCAGGAAGAGGCACAGCAGCTGCTTGGACTCGGGAGGATCTCCCCTCCTGTCCGAGACACCTTGTGCCAGTGTTTGTGCAGCTGCTGCTTCCGATCCCACCGCTGTCTCTGCCCCTGCTGCTTCCCGGAGGACGACCAGAGAGGGAGATGTGTCCAGGACGGCTTTTACCTGGTGCTCTGTGTCCGCTTCACCTGCTGGGCACAATTCCTTCTCCGAAAGCAGCTCTGGAAAGCAAAAGCATGTGCAGCCAGTGACTTGTTGGAAACGGACAACGGCTCAAGCAAAACCCGTGTTAAGCCCTACACCAGCTGTCAGCTCAGGCTCTGACAACCCTCAGCCCCTCTTCCTACCTGTGGACCGCTCTGTGGGCGCCGTCCGCTCCTCAGCTGAGGGACTGGAGAGCCCAGCCTTCTCCTCCCCAAAGATGTCACTGTGGTTTTCAATGAGCAGCTCCACCAGCGCCTTCACCTGCGCACATCAAACCCTTGGATTCAGCGCAGGGGCCAGGAAAGGTCTCAAGCAGCCTTTCCCACTCGTGACCCGTCCAGGATGTCTGCGCAGAAGGCTGCAGTTGCGGGGCTGCTCTTGCAGGCAGCCACCTCGCCAACATCCGCTCGAGGGAGGAGGCACCCGGAGGCCTCTGCGCAGCCAAGCTCTGATGGGCCGGCATGGCTGCAGCTGGCTCCTCCCGACAGCGTACCTTCTGCATCATCTCCAGCATGGCCTCCAGCGGGAGCAGGTCCTCGTCGGCCGGGCTCAGGAGGTTTGGCCCCACGCAGATGGCCAAGTTGCTGTAGCTCATCCTGCTGGTGGCCGCGTGCTGGCCGATGTGCTGGAGCAGGCACAGCAGGTGCCTCAGGAGGAGGCGGTTGGCTGCGGGCAACTTCTCGGCCACCCTGAGGGAAGGGCAAAACGAGGTTCCTCAAGCAGATGTTGCGCAGAGCCCTCCCCCAGGCTGGTGGGAGCCAGCGGCTCTGTTGCGCAGCTTTGCGGGGGCTCTCGGCCAGCGCTCAGGGCTCCTGCTCCACAGACCCGCACTTACGCCTTCAGCTCTTGAATCTGCTCCTCCTTGCTGCTCCTCTGCAGGGCTGCCATCCACTCCTCGCAGAGGTCGGTGACGAGGAGCTTGGAGGGGATGCTTCGGAGGAAGTCCTGCAATGGCAAGGGCTGCAGGTGAGCCCTGGAACACCTCAGGCCAGCCAGGAGCTCCTCCAGCCACAGGTCAGAAGCTCTCACCTTCAGGACGACAGCCAGCAGCAGCGCAGGCTGGCTTCTCAGGTCGACGTCTGCGCCGTGGTCCAGGGCCTGCCGCAGCTCCCGCAGCTCTGTCCAGCCGGCGCCTATGCGGAATATGCCCTCGGTGGACGGCCCTTGTTCTTGCAGGACAGCCAGCAGCTCCTGCAGGAGAGGCAAGAGGACAGTTGCTTGGCTGAGGAGCTGCCTCCCGACAGTGGTGGCCAGAGCACCGCCCCGGCCCTGGCTCCTTGGTGGGGCTGAAGAGCCCGATGCGCCATCCCCGGCACTCCTGGGGACCCCTGCAGCCTGTACGGAGCATCTGGAGGGGTGGCTGGGGACCCCCTGTCCAGCCCGGCTCACCTGGATGGTGGCGGGCAGTGTGCCCTCCTCCCCGCAGAGCGCTGCCAGGGGCTGTCCAAAGAGCGCCCTGGTGCAGCCGGGGCCCACCTGCCCTGACGCCTGGGCAGCAGCCGGGCTCCACCACAGAGAAAGGGGCCAGGGCAGCCCCCTCCTCCTCCTCGTCCTGCTGCTCCCTCCTGCTGCAAAGGAAAGCAGAGCAAAACCCGTCAATGGAGACCGCCAGGCCAGCGCTGCCGGAGCCTGCCCTGCCCTGCCCTGAGCGGGGCGGCAGGACGGGCAGGGAGCCGGCAGCTGGAACCACGGCGCCGGCTCAGTGGCAGCAGCTCAGCAGCTCCCGAGAGCCGAGCTGCCGCTGGACAGCCCAGCCCTCTCCTTGCCCTGCCCTCCTCCAAGGTGTGGGAGCAGCAGACACTCCGTGTCCCCACAGAACCGCGTCCAGCGGCTGCTGCCCAGCACGTGTCCTCGCTGGTGTCTTCCAGCTGACGTCATCCCTTGGGGTGCCCAACCTGCACGGCGACACTCAAGAGACAAGTGACCACATCTCCACTGGCCGCAGGCAGCTGCCTTTCTTTGCAAAACTCACCTGATGAGCGGCATGTTTCCCCTCTGCTGGCAGACGGGGCCGGCAGAGGCCCTTGCTTGGGATCAGCCTGCAAGAACCAGAGAGCAGCCCCGTGGTGGAAAGGGCCCCGGCGAGCGGCCGCTCAGCACCAGCCGCCCGAGCGCAGCAGAGCCCTCTGCCCTCCCAGGCTCTCTGCAGGTTTCCTCCCAGCGCTGGCAGAGAGGATTTGCCGGCATTCCTGGTGGGTCCCGAGCCCTCTCCATTCCCCGAGAGGCACTGCGACATGCTCCCACCTCTACAGGCTCCCCCTCGGTGCCACACGTGCCTGTCACCCCGGCATAGGCAGAGTCTGGCGAAAGGCAGCCCTTCTCACCTTGGTCTGGTCCTCGATCAGCCTCTCCAGGCTCCTGACGGTGATTGTCCTCCCCTGGGCAAGAGAGAAGGGGAAGAAGGTGAGCGGCGCTGCCTCTGCTGCTTGGCTGGGGGAGCAGGGCTCGGGGACAGAGCCCGGAGCAGAGAGGCACTCACGGCACGGCGGCGGCTCAGCTCCTTCTGCAGGACTTTGAGAGATGGCAGGCGGGTCACCCGGGCTCCCTCGGCTCCTTCTGGTGTCCTGCGCACGGGGACAGGACAGGGAGAGAGCGGGGTGAGCCCCAAACTGCGTTCCCCTTCCGCCTGCCTCTGGAGCATCCCCCCGGCTTACCTCAGCAGCGCGCCCACCCACAGCTCCTTCAGCGCCCGGGAGCTGCAGAAAGAGAGCAAAAGTGGCATCAGGGCCCCGCTGCCTCCCAGCCCGTGGACAGAGGCGGGAGCCTGCAGAGCTCTGCCCCCTGGGGAAGAGCACAGGGGCAGGAGGAAACCACGTGGGACAGGACAGAGGTGCTGCCCAAGCCCTGGCTTCCTCTGTCCCACCAGAGCAGCTGCTTTTGCCCGTCCCTGCCGGGGACCAGCAGGGGACCAGGGGATGCAGGACGTGGAAACGCCCCCATCCCTCCCTGCCGGCGTGATGCCTGCTCCCCGCCCAGGCTCTGCACGGGCTGGTGTGGACAGAGTTGGGAACCTCTCAGTGGCACGTGGCACCACGGCTCACCCGAAAGTGGCGACGAAGGAACCGCTGGGCCAACTGAAGAGGAGGGAGGTGCTGTCCTCATCCCCTCCTTCCTGCTCCTCTTCCGCCTCCCTGGCGCCGCTCAGCACCCACAGCTGCTCCAGGGCCAGGCGGAGCTGCGGGCGCATGGCGGTGCCGTGTCTGTGGAGAGGAGAGGCGGGCGGAGAGCTCGAGGTGGCCCCCTTGGAGTCCCCCCGGGCAGAGCCCTGTCCCCCACCTGCCCTTGGAACGGACATGGCTGCAGCCACCTTTTGCACCTGCTCCTGGAGGCTGCAGCAAAAGGTGGCATCGAGCAGCACAGGGCCTGGGGCCGCTGCCAGGGTGTCCCTGCCTTGGTGCCAGGGCCAGGGCTGGGGGGAAGGCAGCTGGGCTCTGAGGGTCGTACCGCAACTTGGCGACCACCAGTTCCTCCTGGAGGAGGAGAAGGCGCCTCTCGATCCTCTTGCGGCCCCGGGTCAGCCGCACGTCGGCACTCAGCACCGGCTCGGTGTCGCCGAGATCCTCCCTGCAGAGCAAAGAGCAGCGAGCGTGAGAAAGGGCGCGGCTGCGGGGCCCGACCCGTGCCCGAGCGCCCCCAAGCCCTGGGCAGAGCCCACCTGGAGCCACAGTAGCAGCTGGCCTGGCCCATCGCGCCCGGGACAGGAGGACCCCCGCCGTTAGCACGGGACGCAGCCCAGCCGGCGACAGCGAGGACGACAGGCGGGTGCCGGCGCTGGGCACGGCGTCTCGGCCAGACTCTGCCTCTTGTTGTGCTGCTCTGTGCCAGCACAGCTCCACGCTGCCGTCTGTGGTGGCCGTTGTCTCCAACTGGCCAAGGTGGTGGCCCCAACGGAAAGTGGGCGGAGCCTGGGGGCCCCTGCCCCGGGGATTCTATCCCCGATGGCCGCCCCTGGGGAGCCCCGAGCAGGGCAGAGCCCAGGGGAAGGAGCCCCTCTCTGCACCTGCTGGCACTGCCCCTCGCCTCCGGCTTCCTCGCTGGCCCCTGGCCTCCAACTTGGGGCCCCCGGTCAGCGCCCCCTGGGCCCGGCCGCTCCTCCAGCGCCTGTGCTGCTCCTCAGCCCCTCTGGCGCTTGCTCTCTGCCAGCGCTCGGGCACGTCCCTCTGCAGAGCACCAGGGACCGTGCTGGGCTGGAGGGCACCGTTCAAGGCCACCTCCGAAATCCACGGGCCCTGACGGGATGCACCCGCGGGTGCTGAGGGAGCTGGCAGAAGCCGTTGCGAGGCCACGCTCCATCATCTCGGGTGGGTCGTGGGCAGCAGGAGAGGGGCCGGAGCACGGCAGGAAAGTGAATGTCACTGCAGTCTTGAGAAAGGGCAGGAAGAAGGACCCGGGGAACCACAGACCGCCCGGTCTCACCTCCATCCCTGTAGAGGTGACGGAACAACTGATCCTGGGCGCTGTCTCTGGGCACATCAGGAGGAGGCAGTCGATGAGGCCTTTTACCGGCAGCTGTTTTTTACCTTCCAGCTGTTTTGCTGGAAGTCCCCCACAGCAGCCATCCTCAGTCCAGGAGGTTCCTCCAGTGCATCGATGAGAACTTTTTGATGCAAATGGCAGATGAGCCGACCAGGAGAGGAGCTGCTGGACCTTGTGCTCACCAGCAAGGAAGGTCTGGTTGAAGCAGTGAAGGTTGAGGGCAATCTTGGCTGCAGCGACCATGAGATGGTGGAGTTCAGGATCCTGTGTGGTAGGAACAGAACACCAAGCAGGATCGCAGCTCTGGGCTTCAGAAGGGCCAACTTTGGCCTCTTCAAGCAACTGCGAGGGGAAACCCCTTGGGACAGGGAACTGGAAGGTAAAGGGGCCCAAGAGCGTTGGTTGGTGTCACAGGTTAGGGCTGGGCCGGCCAACAAACGCAGACAGACGCTCTCTAACCCCCTCTTCCCCCCCCAAACGGGAAGAGAAAAGGAAATGAGGCAGAGAGACTTATGGGTTAGAGAAGAAAAAACTAGAACAGCTTTAATGAAAATGGAAATATGGAAATAATGGTGACAAGATAAAAGTAAAGAACTACATACAACTATGGATAGTAGCCTGATATCAAACCCAACTCCCTCCCCCGATATCAATCCCCGCTGGGGCTGCAGAGCAGGAGGCACTGGGGAAGCCCCAGGCTCAGCGGCAGCGGGAGCTGGATACAGGGAGCTGGATTCGGGAACTCAGGATCCGGATCAAAATCAGGAGGTCAGATGGAGTCCTCTCTGGACACCGGCCATTGCAGAAAAGGGGCGAAAGAGGCGAATAAAAGGCCGAAACTCTCGTGATCACTCAATTTAAACTAAATATGATGTATATGGGATGGAATACTCTCGTTGGTCACCTGTCCTGTCTGTTACCCCCTGGAGGTGCAACCTTTTACTTCCTTGTGCCCCCCTCTTACTACCCAGCACCCCCAGCGTGGCACACAGGAACCAGCAGTGGCCTTGGGCACTATAGGAATAAGTATAAGCAAGAGCCTTTCTGCATCCCAGTCCCAGGGAGTGACCGTAAACATCAGGTGTTATCACTGCCAGTAGCACACACTGTCTGCAAAAACATGCTGCTGACTTCAGAGCGTGCAGCCTTTTAGAAGACACTAAACTGGAAAGTAAAAATCACTAAACAGGACTGGGTTTTTAGCTAAACCCAGGACACTTCCACAATTTATATACCCTCCCCTTCCACCTGAGGCTGCCCAGCAGACCCCTGGTTAACCACACAGGTGTCCTGGATCTCTTTCTTCATGTCCTACCTGATGGGATGCACTGATCCTGAGCCTGGATGAAGTGGTCCTTGAATGCCGACCAACTCTCTTGGGCCCCTTTACCTTCCAGCTCCCTGTCCCAAGGGTTTTCCCCCAGCAATTGCTTGAAGAGGCCAAGGTCTTTGAGCCATGCATTAACTGCATGTACTTTTCTGTTCCTTTCAGTATTCCTGTCACCTACTGAAGGGATAGATGAGAAAACTACCTGTGCCCTCGATCCTTTGATCACCTGGCCTAGTGACTTCAAGTCCTTTTTAATTCTCTTGGTACTTCTATGACTGATCTCACCACTGCCAGCCTGGACAGCCAGCCATGGGTAGTAATCAGTGGGACTCACCAGTCTGGGAAGTTTTTCAGTCATGTCCCTAATCTGAGCTCCAGGGAGGCAACAGACTTCCCTGTGGGCTGGGTCTGGGCAGCAAATGGGACCCTCTGTTCGCCCTAGGATGGAGTCACCAATGACAACTACCCTCCTTAAATACTCCCATGGAGCTTCTATTTGAATTTTTTCTGGTGCTGTTTGTAAACCATACATTTGCAATGATGACATCAAAAAGGAGCAGACCTGTTGCAGGTGAATCTCATCCACGTGAGCTATCAATATACCATCCATATAGTGATAGATCAGTGCATGAGGGTATTTTTCTCTAACAGGTTTCAAAGCAGAACTGACCACGAATTGACATATAGTCGGACTATTTGTCATTCCCTGAGGCAAGACGATCCATTCATACCTATCCATTGGCTCACTATTGTTAACACTTGGGACTGAAAATGCAAAATATTTGCAATCATCATTGTGTAACAAAATTGTAAAAAAGCAGTCTTAGACCTGGTAGTACAAAAAGACCCATTTTTGATGCTGAGGATCGTCCCAACAATATAGCAGGAGTTTCAACTGGCATTGGTCCATTGCAATTAGAGGATATTAAAGCAACTGAATTATCCTCTAAGGTGACCAACTCATTCGTTTCTATGTCCAAGCCGGTGCTCCCTGCAGTCGCTCGGCTGAAGGCAAAGTCTGTAAGTCTTTCGTCTCTACTGTGAGAACCCTGCTGGATTTCGGGGCACCGGGTTTCGTGCCCCGCCTCCTGTTACCCAACTGAGGTAAAGTATTGCCGTGAGAATCAAATTTAGATCGACACTGAGTAGCCCAATGAAACCCCTTTTTGCATTTAGGGCACACTGTACCTGGTTTTCTCGTTCCTGCTGGCCCCTTCCTAGGGCAATTTTTCATTACGTGACCTTCTTGTCCACATGTAAAGCATTTAACACTTGCTTTGTTTACTGTGAGCTGCTGAGCCAATGCAGATGCTATCATCAGCCTTATACCTATCCGATCCCACATGCATGCAAGCCTGAATAAAGTCCCGATTCGGGCTACCATTTGTTGAGAAGCACGCACGATCTCCGAGATGCTGGAAAACAGAACTCACTTTACTGCAAGCAGGCGCACATATTTATACCTACTAGCACGAAGCACTATTTCTGGGTTACAAACAAGAGATCAGACCATACACCCAGGGTTGCTATTAGCTCATGTGCTCCTTCAGTCACTCTCTTATCACACAGGGAGAGCAGCCTTTCCCAGGTCTGTTTTGATCATACTCTCCCGTCCACTCCCGGGCACATCTGGTGTACAAGAAGCACCTCATCTGTCCATTCTCACGGACAAGCTCTCAACACGAGCTGTACTTGGCTGGTCAGGGTCTCTTTTCATAATTAGTGAGCAAGGGTTATGCACTTGTTTAGAAAAGAGCTCAAGGACGAAAGTCTTAACTCTGCAACGCAGTGCTGCCAGCACAGCCAACTAAAATGTGGGGTATCCACAGGAGATGTGACACCGTACGACAGTGTGAGGTGGAGATGACGGAGGGATGTGGGAAAGCTGAAAGCCCCCTGACAGAATCAACCTCTTCATGACTTGTTTATGGCTGTTGTTTACCACTGATGTCTGAGGAGACAACTGATCCTTCCAGCACTGGGGCCTCTTCGCTTAGTCATCTGTAGGGGAATTCCTTGTGGAGCAGGGGTGCGGTGTCCCTTTAAAGGTGTGGACAACCCAGCTTAGGCCTAAACAAAGGCTCTGTCCTTGGAGCTGCCTTGGGGCACGGAGAGGAGGAGGTTTTATCTGTTTTGTGAGAGCTTTGCGAGATGCTTGGCTGGAGGTGCTGGCCCCGGGGGGAGAAGGGGGGGCGAGAGCCGCCTGCACAGTTGAATGGCACTACCCAATAAACCACTGGCGCGTGTAAACCTGTATCTGACCAACTCTGTGAAGGGGCAGGCGCGGGGTCACTGCTGAACTGTATAGATTGAGCTGTCCGGAGCAGTAAAGGGAGAACGACTTGTAGCCGTATCGGCGGGATTTGTCGTTGTCTTGACCGGCTCTGCGAAGGGACCCTCTTCAAGCAACACCGAGTTAGGGAACTTTGGGGCTCAGAAACACCGATTTAGGGAAATTTTGGGCTCAGAAACACCGATTTAGGGAACTTTTGGGCTCAGAAGCATTGATTTAGGGAACTCTGGGGCTCAGAAACACCCTGGGCAGCCTGTTCCAAGGCCTCACCGCTGCTCAGTAAAGAACAATTTCCTTTCCTGCGTTCCCTGCTCGAGCAAACAGCCCCGAAATCCCGACTGCAGCAGAGGGGAAGGGCGTCTGTCCCGCAGTGAAGGGACAAGAGCCAGCGGACGGGGAGCCCTGGAGGGGCTGGAAGGGAGGTGACACCGTGACCCGTCAGCACACGGGCACTTTGGCTTGAGCTGCTCCCGCTCAAGGAATTGGCCTCGGGGACACTGGTGCTGCTTCTCTTGTTTGGGGGGACAAAAGGAACGAGAAACCAACCAAAGGGAGAACTGGTTTTAGCGGCAGCAAGCCCAGACATTGGGTTTCTCAAGGTCACCAAACGCCCCTTCCCGAGCTGTCAGTGACTCCTGAAACGGTTTCGGACGCAAAACCTTCCTGCGGCGACGTGAAAAAGCCACACGGAGAGATTTTGGGCTCAGAAATACCAATTTAGGGAGATTTAGGGATAAACCCCCCAAAACTTAGGGAGATTTGGGGCTCAGAATCACCAACTTCGGGAGATTTGGGGCTCAAAACCACCAATTTAGGGAGATTTAGGCATAAAACCCACAAATTTAGGGAGATTTGGGGCTCAGAAACACCAATTTAGGGAGATTCAGGGATAAACCCCCCAAAACTTAGGGAGATTTTTGGGCTCAGAAGTACCAATTTAGGGAGATTTGGGGCTCAAAACCACCAATTTAGGGAGATTCAGGGATAAAACCCACAAATTTAGGGAGATTTTGGGCTCAGAAACACCAATTTAGGGAGATTTAGGGATAAACCCCCAAAACTTAGGGAGATTTGGGGCTCAGAATCACCAACTTCGGGAGATTTGGGGCTCAAAACCACCAATTTAGGGAGATTTAGGGATAAACCCCACAAATTTAGGGAGATTTGGGGCTCAGAAACACCAATTTAGGGAGATTTAGGGATGAAAACCACCAATTTAGGGAGATTTTTGGGTCAGAAGTACCAATTTAGGGAGATTTTGGGCTCAGAATCACCAATTTAAGGAGATTTAGGGATAACCTCCCCAAAACTTAGGGAGATTTGGGGCTCAGAATAATCAATTTAGGGAGATTATGGGCTCAATACCACCAATATAGGGAGATTTAGGGATAAAAACCACCAATTTAGGCAGATTTTGAGCTCAGAAACACTGATTTAGGCAGATTTTGGGCTCAGAAACACTGATTTAGGCAGATTTTGTGCTCAGAAACACCAATTTAGGTTACTTCTGGGCCCAGAAACAGTGATTTAGAGAACTTTTGGCCTCAGAAACACCCATTTAGGGAAATTTTGGGCTCAGAAGCACCCATTTAGGGATCTTTTAGGCCCAGAAACACCAATTTAGGGCATGTTTGGGCTCAGAAACACCAATTTAGGGACATTTTGGTTTCAGAAACCCCACTTTAGGGAACTTTTGGCCTCAATAGCACCGGTTTTAGGAACTTTTGAGCTGAGAAACACGGAGTTAGGTAACTTTAGGGCTTAGAAATCAATTTAGGGAGCTTTTGGGTTCAGTAACTGTAGGGGAATTTCTTGTGGAGCAGGGGTGCGGTATCCCTTTAAAGGTGTGGACAACCCAGCTTAGGCCTAAACAAAGGCTCTGTCCTTGGAGCTGCCTTGGGGCACTGTCGCGTGAAAGGTCTGTGGTTGTGAGAGGCACGTACCCTGGCTAAGCACTTGCTTGTTTCAGAGCCCTGTTAGGGACTTGCACTAAGTTTTCAGAGCCCCACTAAGGGCTTGCACTGAATTTTCAGAGCCCCGTTTAAGGACTTGCACTGAGACAATTTGCAAGGTAACTAACAATATGTGAACTGGCTAAAGGGAAGAAGCCAAAGAGTCGTGGTCAATGGGGCGGAGTCTGGTTGGAGGCCTGTATCCAGTGGAGTCCCTCAAGGGTCGGTACTGGGACCAGTATTACTCAGTATATTCATTGATGACTTGAATGAGGGACTAGAGAGTACTGTCAGCAAGTTTGCTGATGACACCAAGCTGGGAGGAGGGGCTGACACGCCAGCAGGCTGTGCTGCCATCCAGCGAGATCTGGACAGGCTGGAGGGTTGGGCAGGGAAATATTTAATGAAATATAACAAGGGTAAATGTAGAGTCTTGCATCTGGGTAGGAACAACCCCAGGTTCCAGTATAAGTTGGGGAATGACTTAAGAGAGAGTAGTGTAGGGGAAAGGGACCTGGGAGTCTTGGTGGACAGCAGGATGGCCATGAGCCAGCAGTGTGCCCTTGTGGCCAGGAAGGCCAATGGCATCCTGGGGTGTATTAGAAGGGGGGTGGTTAGTAGGTCGAGAGAGGTTCTCCTTCCCCTCTACTCTGCCCTGGTGAGACCCCATCTGGAATATTGTGTCCAGTTCTGGGCCCCTCAGCTCAAGAAAGACAGGGAACTGCAGGAGAGAGTCCAGCACAGGGCAACTAGGATGATTAAGGGAGTGGAGCATCTCCCTTATGAGAAAAGACTGCGGGAGCTGGGGCTCTTTAGTTTGGAGAAGAGGAGACTGAGGGGTGACCTCATTAATGGTTACAAATATCTAAAGGGTGAGTGTCACGAGGATGGAGCCAGGCTCTTCTCGATGACAACCACTGATAGGACAAGGGGTAATGGGCTGAAACTGGAACATAAGAGGTTCCGCTTAAACTCGAGAAGAAACTTCTTCTCAGTGAGGGTGACAGAGCCCTGGAACGGGCTGCCCAGGGAGGTTGTGGAGTCTCCTTCTCTGGAGACATTCAAGACCTGCCTGGACACGTTCCTGTGTAGCATTATCTGGGCGTTCCTGCTCTGGCAGGGGGATTGGACTGGATGATCTCTCGAGGTCCCTTCCAATCCCTGAGATTATGTGATTCTGTGATTCTATGATTGAAGCGACAGATACGAGGTTCGGAGTTGCCGTTGATAAATTCACTCTCTGCAATAGCGCTAATATACAATACTAACGCTAGCAAAATACTATCCCGGGTATTGCACACCAAAAGGTGGAAGCGCAATTCTTACCAAGAAGGCGTCCCTGTCTTGGGTGAAGGAGAAGGAGCACAGCCCGTCGACTGCCTCTTCCTCTTCTGGGGTCTTCTCCTCCCAACAACACATCCTTCTATGCTCCTTATATACTATCTTTCACCACCCCCACCCCCCGGGGTGGCATTCAGCATGATTTGAGTGAAGAGTGGGTGACTATAGTCATATAGGGATATTAGGGTAAAAATTTCCACTCTGGGCCCTGTGGCCTTCAGGATTTTATTTTGCAACAACTTATCTATGTGCAGGATGGTTCACATCGTTAGTCTGTGCGGCCTTGCTCCTTAGCCAAAACAGGGCCTTCCTGTCGTCACAAGACTCCCACCTTGGGCTGGTTCTCACTGGGTCGGCCTTGTTTTCCTCCGTTCTCAGGGTCTGCACAACAGATAAGCGAATACCTGCGTTCAGCAAGTCTGAAACCCTCAGGCTAAAATATCACACCGCTGCTCTTCCCCTTACAGCCCCCTCTTTCGCTGGCTGATTTGCAATTCCTCCACCAGATCTTGACGAGACCTTTTATTTTTTCCCCTCCACCAACCCGTTTGCTGTCCTTTTTCTGTTGGGCTGCCATCAGGGTGGCTCCTAGTACTCCCCACACCAGAACCCACACCATTCCCAGCGGGGAAAGGCACACCTTATATTCCAGTAACAGGGGAGCAGTCGAGCGCCGGCATTTCCCGAGCAGCCGTGGCTTGCCACTGCTCAAACCTCTCCCAGCGTATCACTAAGAGGTCATTTCCCATTTCTCCCCATCCAAGTTCATGCGATAGAGAAACAGTGTGCCTGCTGGATCCTCCCGGCATGAGGAATCCTGCCCACTGTGCCAAGTGTCACATGTCAGGACGATGACTCGGATTCACCGATTCCCAGGCCAGCATTGAGGTGAATCGACACCAGAGATCCCAACACCGCTT
The DNA here is from genome assembly GCA_020746105.1 of Trogon surrucura. NCBI lineage: Eukaryota > Metazoa > Chordata > Aves > Trogoniformes > Trogonidae > Trogon > Trogon surrucura. The sequence continues at coordinate 48,481 of JAJGST010000077.1, forward strand.
TTACTTCTCCACAGCAACGAATCTTAGAGCTGACAAGGACGGACCTCAACTGTCCTCTTTGTGTGCTCATCAGTGCCGCTCTGTGTGGGCTGAAACAGGCAGGATGCAGGAACAGCCACAGACCAGGGCTGAAATGCAAAGAGTAGATTTATTCTCGCTGCCTGAGAATCTGAAGAGTCTTTGCAGCAGCCCCCAGCTGAGAAACACGAGTAGCAATCACACGAGCAGCTTGACAAGCGGCAGCGCAGGCACAAACAGATCTCTCCTGGCCAGAAAGCATGGGGTATTTATCCCACCACTTCGTTACGGTTACGGGCTGCTCTGCCCGAGTTCCTGAGACTCACATGCCAGCTTTGCCAGGCAGGGATGCCAGAGATGCCTCCGCATCTCTCCAAGCCTCTGTTATCTCAGCACGGGCGTGCTGCTGGTCGAGCGCACAGGGCGCAGCAGCAATCCAGTGTGACGGGTGTGTTTTCCGACACCTCGGGTGCAAGTCGCTTGAGTGTACCTACAGTCCTCCTTGCCAATCTTCCATTCTATCCCTACAGCCTCATAGCAGAGAAACACTTGTGTAAAGGAGAAAGAGAGTTCACCACCTTTGGATCCCGTGACGAGGAGGCACAGCAATCCTCCAGTGGTGGGCGAGCGTGCACCTGACACGTGGGGCCTGCTCACCCCTTGAGGGAAGTTCCCGAAGTCTGGGGGACAGCGGGGACCTCTTTGTTTTGCAGCCCTAGTTCCAAGTCCCACCTGCCCCCACACTCTCCCCAGGGCACTGACGGGGCAGTTGGCTCAGAAGGGCAAGGAGTCAGCTCCACACAAACAGGGCAAGCGCCAGGAGGGCGGTTGTGCTCGATTTCAGCTCTGAAAAGGTCCAGACTCTTTGAGACATCCTCTCAGTCTCTCACAGTTGGTCACTATTTTCCTTTGACTCGAACCACTCACTCTCTGCCAGCCTCCACAGAGCTGTTCAGCAGTCACTTGGCACCCACGTGTCCTCTCCGTCTGGCGCTAGAAAGGTCCTGCTGGCCAGTGGGACCTGGCCCTGGGGAGCAGGCAATGCCCTCTGGGCTGCCGAACAAACACCGCCCACAAGGAGGGAGGTCTGGGGAAGGTGCTGCCAACCCCCGGGGAGCTGCCAGCCCTGCAAGCAAGGGAGATGAGGAAGCCAACAAACAAGCAGGGAATGTCCTTGTGCAGAGACTAAACACTCAACTTTATTGTGGCGGTGGAGGGAGACGGGGCCAGCACTTGGCGACGGCAGCCCTCAGCTCCTGCGGCGGTGGCCCCGCCGACTGTCGGGCTCCTGGGCCCCATGTTGTGAGCAAGAGCGGTCTCGCCTGCACATGGACCCAGCGGGGCTGGAGCGTCGTCTTCTCTTGGGTGCTGGGGAGTCGCAGAGGAAGCACGATGGCCGCCGGCGGCCCCTGCTGCGGCTGCTGGTCACAGCAGCTGGTGAACTGTTGGGTGGCTCCAGCCCCTCCTGGCTGGAGCTGCTGCTCCCAGCACTCGTTGGTGTCACCCGGCAGCTCTCACGACGCCTTCGGGGCTGGCTGGAGCTGCTGCTCCTAGAACTTGGTTCGGGCACCTGGCTGCGCTCATGACACCTCCCAGGCCGGCTACCGGGCTTCTGCGCCTGACGTTGTGATCGGGGGCGGCCTCGCCTGCGTGCAGGCCCAGTGGGGCTGGAGCATCGTCTTCTCTTGGGCTCTGGGGGGTCGCAGGAGGAGCCCGACGGCAGCTGACTGCTGGGGCTGGGGCTGCTCCTCTTCAGTGCTGGAGAGCCACGGGAAGGCACCAATCTCGGCTGGCTAGTGGCGCTGGGGCCGGCGACCTTCAAGCTGATACTGGAGCCTGTCGGGAGAAGCAGGAAGGTCAAGGGCAGGGCCTCCCAGGCCCGGGACGGTGCCTCCAGCCCTCCTGGAGCAGAGAGCCTCTGCCAGGCCCACCCTGGGCACGCACTGCCAGGACCTGGGACCCGGCCCACGGGCACCCTCCGGTGCTTTGCCTCTTACCAATGCCCTGGCCAGCACAGCCGTCGCACTCCCAGAGGGTCGTGCTGTTGTCCAAGTTGGAGCAGCCTCTGTGGGTGCCCTCAGCAGCGCAGGACGAGCACCGGAGCAGTCGCCAGGGCCTGGGGAAGCAAATGGGTAAATGACTCTGAGGACAAAGTGACCGCAGCACGGGATTGTCCGGCAAAGCTCTTGTCCTTAGTCCTTGTGCTTCGAGCCTCTGGCGAGACAGAGTTCCCCATGTAGAGCCCAGAGGTGCAGCTTTGGACACTTACCCCTCTCTCTCCACCTGTTCCCTGCCTCCTGGGCACAGGCACACAGCAGCATTGCAGCGCCTGTGCCTCTCCAGTAGTTCTGTGTATGCCTGGGCGCTCTCCCATGTTGGCAGCCTGTACATGAGGAAAGGAAATTTGATGAGCCCCTGCTTCCGTGGCATCCGGCAGAAGGAGGTGTCCCTGCTCTTCCCCTTCTGCCCTGTTTCCAACTCCTCCAGGAAACTGAAGCCCCGGTTCACGGGACGGCAGGGGCAGTCCCTGGCACGGTGCAGCACTTGCCCCCTCCTCTCTTATGAGCCAGGCAGAAGGACACCAACCTGGTGGGGATTCGGATCCCCATGAGGAGCATTTCAGGGACAAAGAGATCCCTGTCCCTGCAGAGCGGGCACTGGAAGCAAACAAGGCCAGTGCTCAAAGCCAGTCCCTGTGGGAGAAGCAGAAGGAGCGTGAGTGAGGTCGTGGTGCTGCTGAGAGCCGGCCGTGCTGCGGGGACGAGGGAACGGCTCCCACCTGGATGCAGTGACGGTGGAACCAGGCGTGCTTGCACGCCGGGCACACCACGGTGCCGAAGCACAGCCCATTGTCCAAAGGGTCCGGGCAGATAAGGCAGTTGGTCTCCTCGTCCCAAGCTGCCTCCACTGCCTGCTTGGGGCTGTGATCTGAGCAGAAGGCCCTGGGGAGAAGAGGAAAGGGATGGGGGAGGTGAGAACCGCTGGGTCCTGCTCTGGTGGTGGCGAGGAGGGCAGAGGAGGGGGAAGGAGCCCCAGAGCTGGCCCGGCTCTGGCTCTGCCTGTGCCCGGCCGCTGGGAAGCGTCCCTGCAGGCCCCTTTCTTGTCTGGCTGATGCTGGCAGGACAGGGCTGGAGGTGAGGGGCCTCCCCCCGGGGAGAGCCAGCTGCCTTACATGTTGCGCCCAAAGAACTGGGTGACGCATCCTCCCCTCGCGGCACAGGGGAGATGGAAGCTCTGGTCGCAATGGGTCAGGCAACAGGTGACGGCGGCCCCGCTCTCGCGACAGACGACGCAGACCTGGAAGGGACAGCGCAGCCCCCATCAGCAGCAGCCTCAGGGTCCCTGCAGCCAGGACGCAGGATGAGGCCACTGCGGGGTCAGAACCTGCAGGTCCTCCTGGCTGACGAGGCTCCTGGGGAGCTGCTGTTGGGAGCAAGATTTTCGTTCCAGAGCCGGCTGGAGGGGCTGGGGGCTCTTCCCTGGGGTCTGGACTAAGCTCCCACAAAACTCTGCCGGCACAAGTCTCCCCAATCTTGTCGAGCCCTCACCTTCTGTGCTGCCTGCTCGATGGCATGTTGAACAGCATAGCAGTAAAATCCGATGGATTCCTCATGCTCTAGCCGGTACTGAGAAATGTCACTGGCAAAAAGCTTCAGGAGAGAAAACATGAGGCTCCTATGAGGAAAGCCGGGCAGAGCCTGCCTGAGGAGAGCAGGAAGAAGGCCCGGACATACTCACCAGGCAAAACACATGGACACAGAGGCCTTCGTTCTGCAGTTTGGGCCCGCAGATCTCCGGGTCAGCGTCTGCCCGGCAGCACAGCATGCATGCTGGGGGGGGAAAGCAAACAGCAGCGGGCGTGAGCAGCTCCGCAGGGCCGGGGGAAGCGTCCCCGAGGGATTGCCCCCGAGGGCCGCTCTGTCCCTGCCCGGCTGGCTGATGGGCAGGGCTGGAGGGGGAGGAAGGGGCCCTGGCCAGCACGGCTGTCCCCGCAGGTCCCCCTGCCCAGCCTGGGCCCCGCTGGCTGAGGAGAGGAGCACCTGGGGAGCTCCTGTCTCCCCCCGGCACCGCTCCGGGCCCCGCGCTGAGCGCCCCGACAGCCAGCCCCTCCGCGCGGCCGCAGGAGGGACCCTCTGCTCTCACCCTGCTCCATCAGGCTAGCAGCTTGCTCCTCGCGGTCTGGCTCCACAGACATCACCAGCGTGGGAAATCCTCCCGGCAGCGCAACGTGTGTCTCGCAAAGACGCCTCTGCAAGACTCTGGGGGAGAAGCGGGACGCGGGTGAGCTCCAGCGCAGGCCCAGAGCCCCGAGGTGTGGGGCACCCCCTCCCTCGGCAGCCCCGTCCCTGCCCTGCGCTCTCCTCACCTCGCCACGTCGCACGGAGCCAGGTGGGAGCCCTGCGCTCCTTTATCTGGGCTTGGCCCCACGAGTCACGCTGCCCGCCACTGTGACATCAGCAGCGCCAGCCTTGGTGACATCAGCAGCACCGGCCTGCTTGCACCCCAACTACAGGCAGGGACACCCTCAGCCACCTGCCTCCCCCCTGAGACAGCCACAGGCGTGGCCAGAAGCAGCGGAATCCCCAGCTGGGCAGGCCCAGCAGCACTTCAGGACACGGGTGGGTGCGGACCTGGCAGGGTTGGGTTAACAGGCAGCCTCAATGATTTTAAGCAATTTTCCCATCCTAAATGATTCTAAGGTCTTCCTATAAAGTCCTGTATAAGCAGTTCGCCAGGTAAAAGTAAACTGCACCCTCTCCCCTGTAAATAAAAACGATTCTGGTCGCTTTCCTGCAAGGGAACCATGAAAGACGAATCTTTAAACACGGCGGCTGTTACGGGACCTGGATTTGCATTCAGATGCCCTTTTGGGCTCCTGCACAGGCCAGACAGGAGCGTTCAAGGGCAAGAGTGGGGGAGCAATGATCTCTTTCTCCCTTAACTCAGCTACCTCCTTCCCCTGGGCCCAAGGGAAAGGGTAGGGGTTCCCATTAACAGTTTGGGAGGAGGTGCAGACTGGAGCAGGTGCTCGGAGGCAGCTGGGAGACCCAGCACCCGCTCTCTTGCTTTCGAGCCCACCCGGGACCGCCCGTCCAACAGACCTAGTGCCAGTCCCAGGATCCTTCCAGTTTCTGCTGCTGTCTCGTCTCCTGGCAGCCAACATTAACTCCAGCAGTTGCTTGGGGCTGAGAATTGCCAAACAGATCAGTTACCCCCATTTGTTTCCTGTCGGCAGCTGTGCCCTTGTGGTCAGCAGCATCGGTTAGAAGTGCCGACATTTGGGCCCCTGGACCTACTAAAAAGGTATTGGGTGTTTTAGAGGGACCAAGGGGGAAAGTGATGAAGAAGCCCCCTTGGCTCTTTCCCATGAGCCTCCTTAAACCCACCAGCTGTCCCCCGGCTCACTGTCTGGGGACAGTGGGTCTTGTTTGTTGGTCAGATCTCTCTCTGGGGCCCAGGGGGTGTTTGCCTGCAAGCTTGTTTGAGGTTCAAAGCCCCCATTTTAACATCCAGCACGCCCTGTGCCCCTCCCCGTCCACTTCGGGCAGATGCAAGGGCCTCAGGTGGGGCTTGTTCGTCCATCTGGAAAGCAGGGGTGGCAGCTGATGGAAGCCTATGGTCTGCAGCACTAGGGATCTTGGGGGGGCTTCAGAGGGGAGGGAGAAGGAGAAGGAGAAGGACAAGGCCTCCTCTTCTGTGGGGCTGCCCCCGCCCCAGGCCAATTAAGAAAATAAGCGGCCATCTTTTCTTGGTGTCAGAAAGCTTCCCCAGACAAGTGCCTGGCAGCCAGCAGCACTGTGTCCTCAGGGCAGCTGAAGGGATGCCTGCGTGCCATCCAGGCAGCCTCTGCTCACGGGTCTCCCGCTGTTGCTCCCTCCAACACGGCTCAGCTCCAGAGACCGGGCTGGCGCTGCTTCTCTGGCTGTCGCACAGAGCCTTGCGCAGAGCCCTGAGCATCCTCCTGAAGAGGGAGCGCCGCTGCCCTGGAGTGGTGATGCCTGTGGGGCAAGGAGAGCTGCAGGCGAGCAGCAAGCTCCTGCCTGCCTCCACCACCCAGGGCTTTCCCCAGGGAGGGGTGGCCGGGCCAGGACCAGTCCCTGTCCTGTCCAGCCCTGAGCGCGTCAGGGACAAATTGCTGCTGCTCGACCTCCAACAGCTGGAGCTCCCTCTCCTCCAGGACAGCCTGGGTGTCCAAATCCCTGTCCGTAGCCAAAGATGCCCAGGCTGCTTCTGCCAGAAGGGGAGCGCCTGGCCCACGAGCTGTCTCCTCTTGCGTCACTCCCCTGCAGTGCCGTGCCCTCCTGCACTCCTGGCGGTCCCTCTGCAAGAGAAGCTGGGGAGAGGGGCTGCGTGACTGTGGCCTTTGTCCCACCTTGCCCCACCCCGGCTGGAATTGCCCCTGTGGCCGGGCTCCCCGCTAGCCCAGGGCAGGGCTCAGCCCTGCTGGGCTGCCTGTGCCCCCCCAGCACCTCCTTCTGCCCATCAGCAGCTCCTGGGCAGACGTTCGGCCCTGTCTCCCTCCCTTGGGATCCTCACCTGTGCGTGGTGGCTCCAAGCAGCCTGTGACCTCCCTAGCCTGGAGACCCGCTCTGTCTCGCATACGAGCAGGCTCTGGCTGCCCTGTCGTGCAGCCTGTGATGGGAAGCGGACAGCCGGTGGGCAGAAGGAGGAGGAGACATGGGATGGAGGCGGCTGCTTTGGGACAGCAGCCCCTGCAGTCAAAGGTCCCTGATAAAGGACGCGCAGGAGTTTCTGGGAGAGCGTGGGGGCAGAGCTGCTCACTGCTTTGCTGGTGGGCATCTGTGAGTCTGGAGGGATGGCTGGGTGGATGGCCATCCCCACAAAGCCAAAGCCTGTCCCAGAACCTCCCTCACGACGCATGGACGGTGTCCTGCAGAGCTGTGGCACAGCCCTTGGGACTCATCTTCCTGGCTCTGCAAAGAGTGCTCTGATGACCAGCTGTCTCCTTTCCTGTCACTCTCTATTAGGTTTGCCTGGACGGATTTTGGGAGGGCTGTTGGGGCTGTTGGGGTGGCATCTGCAAGAAGGTGCTACAAGTTTCCCCCGAGTCTGACAGAGCCAATGCCAGCTGGCTCCAAAGATGGGCCCGCTGCTGGCCAAGGCTGAGCCTGTCAGTGAGGGTAGGATAGGAACTCCTCTGTGAAAACATTTTTAAGAAATGGGGAAAAAAGAACTGCACCATACAACAACCGTCAGAGAAACAGAGGAGTGAGAATATGTGAAGATCCCAAGGTCAGTGAAGAAGGGGAGGGGAGGATGTGCTCCAGGCGCCGGAGCAGAGAGTCCCCCGGGCTGTGGTGAAGACCATGGTGAAGCGGGCTGTCCCCCTGCAGCCCATGGGTGTGACGGGACATAGATGTCCACCTGCGGCCCTTGGAGGACCCCACGCCGGAGCAGGTGGATGCCTGAAGGGGGCTGTGGCCCGTGGGAAGCCCGCGCTGGGGTAGGTTTCTGCCAGAGCGTGTAGCCCACAGAGAGAGAGAAGCCCAGGCTGGAGCAGGCTGGCTGGCAGGACTCCTGTGATGCCGCGGGGGACTCGCACTGGAGCTGTTTCCCCTGAAGGACTGGGCCCTGTGGAGAGACTCACGTTGGGGGAGGTTATGGTGAATCGTCTCTCGTGAGAGGACTCATGTTGGAGAAAGGTGTGTGAAGATTGTCTCCCATGAGAGGGACCCCACAATGGCCCTGGGGAAGAGTGAGGAGTCCTCCCCCGGAGAAAGAAGCAGCGGTGGAACCAACATCGGATGGACTGACCGTAACCCCCCTTCCCTGTCCCCCTGCACCGCTCGGGGGGAGGAGGTGGAGAAACCGCGATTCATGTTGAGCCCGAGAAGAAGGGAGGGATGGGGGGAAGGTGTTATTTGTTTTTAAGGTCTGTTTTTATCTCTCACTACTCTTCTCTGATTTGTTCTTTAATAAATTTAACTAATCTCTTGTGCTCTGTGGAGATTGCCCTTAAAGATCCGCCAGCTCTGCTCCCTTGTCTCTGAGGACCGTTTTCTCAGGGGGTCCTACTGACTAACTTCTTGAAGAGCTGGAAGTTTGCTGTCCTAAAATTCAGGGTCCTGACTGTGCTCCTCATCTGGCTCGTATCACTTAGGACTGTGAACTTCACCAGCGTGTTACATCAGGCATGAAGCCGTGTATGAATAGACTGGATCCAGCTGTACCTTCAATGTCACTGCCTGCAGCTGCAAGTAGAGAGAGAAAACTAACCTCACCAAACATCCCAAAGCCTTTAAGTCTCTTTTGATTGCTCTTAGGCTACAAGTCGCAGGGGTGGACTGGGTGGGCTTTCAAAGGTCCTTTCCAAGAAGGAGGAGGCATGAGGAGGAGATGCTCTTCCTCCTTGCTATACCGGGGCATGAAAATCTTTCCTGTCACTTAGTCCCATCATTTCTATTGCTCTCATATGTCTCCCTTGGAAGTCAGTTTTCAGAGTCTTATGAGTTTATGAAGGACAGGTCCTGTTTAACAAACCTGATCTCCTTCTATAACTGCGTGATCCGCTTGCTCGATGAAGGAAAGGCTGTCGATGTCATCTACCTTGACTTTAGTGAGGCATTCTCCTAGAGAAACTGACTGCTCTCGGCTTGGATGGGCACACACTCGGCTGGGTAAAAAACTGGTTGGACAGCTGAGTCCAAAGAGTTGTGGTCAACGGAGTTAAATCCAGTTGGCGGCCAGCCACGAGTGGTGTCTCCCAGGACTCAGTACTGGGACTACTCCTGTTTAGCATCTTTATTAATGAGTTGGACAAGGGGATAGAGTGCACCCTTAGTAAGTTTGCAAATGACACCAAGCTGGGTGGAAGCGTCGATCTGCTTCAGGAAGTCTAGGAAGGAGGTGCACCAGGAATCTATCTCAGAATCATAGAACCACAGAATCACATAATGTTGGGTGTTAGAAGGGACCCTGAAAGATCACCCAGTCCAACCCTCCTGCCAGAGCAGGGTCACTCAGGGCAGCCACACAGGAATGTGTCCAGGCGGGTTTGAAAGTCTCCGGAGAAGGAGACTCCACACCCTCTCTGGACAGCCTGTGCCAGGTTCCAGCACCCTCACAGGGAGGAAGTTTCTCCTCACGTTGAGGTGGAACTTCCTATGTTCTAAATGAAACCCGTTATTTCTTGTTCTATTGCTGGGCACCACTGAGAAGAGATTGTCTCCTTCCTCTTGACACCCACCCCTCAGATACTTCTACACGGTAACAAGGTCCCCTCTCAGTCGTCTCCTTTCAGCGCTGAACACCCCCAGTTCTCTCAGCCTCTTCTCACAGGAGAGATGTTCAAGTCCCTTGATCACCCTCGTGGCTCTCTGTTGGACTCTCTCCAGTAGGTCCCTGTCTCTCTTGAACTGGGGAGCCCGAAACTGGACACAGTATTCCAGGTATGGTCTCACCAGGGCAGAGCAGAGGAGGAGGAGGGACCTCCCTAGACCTGCCGGACACACTTGATTCCCTCCAGGATCCCATTGGCCCTCTTGGCCCCAAGGGCACGTTGCTGTCCCAGGGACAACTCACCGTCCACTGGGACTCCGAGGTCTTTCTCCATGGGGCTGCTTTCCAGCAGGACGTTCCGGAATCTGTGCTGGTGCCTGGGCTTGTTCCTCCCCAGATGCAGGACTCTCCAGCTGTCCTTACTGCACTCCATGAGGTTCCCCTTTGCCCGGCTCTCCAGCCCGTCCAGATCTCGCTGGGTGGCAGCAACGAGACAGGTGACAGCCCTCCCGGGTGTCACCCACCCCTCCCAGTTCTGTATCATCAGCGAACTTGCTGAGGGTGTCCTCTACCCCCTCATCCAGGTCATTGACGAAGATACTGAACTGAACCGGACCCAGCTCCCAGTTCCTCCCTCTGACCCCCCCAGTGCTCCCAGTGCCTCCCCAGTGCTCCCACTTCCTCTCTCTGCCTCCCCCCAGTGCTCCCAGTGCCACCCCAGTGCTCCCAGTTCCCCCCTCTTGCTCCGCACAGTGCTCCCAGTGCCTCCCCAGGGCTCCCAGTTCCTCTCTCTAGCTTCCCACAGTGCTCCCAGTGCCTCCCCAGTGCTCCCAGTTCCTCCCTCTGACTTTCCACAGTGCTCCCATTGTCCCCCCAGTGCTCCCAGTTCACCTCTCTGGCTCCCCACAGTGCTCCCAGTGCCTCCCCAGTGCTCCCAGTTCCTCTCTCTGCCTCCCCCGAGTGCTCCCAATGCCCCCTCCAGTGCTCCCGGTTCCTTTCTCTCGTTCCCCCCAGTGCTCCCAGTGCCTCCTGAGTACTCCCAGTCCCTTCCTCTCGTACCCCCCAGTGCTCCCAGTGCCTCCCCAATACTCCCAGTTCCTCCCTCTGGCTCCCACCAATGCTCCCAGTGCCTCCCAGTGCTCCCACTTCCTTTCTCTCGTTCCCCCTAGTACTCCCAGTGCCTCCCCAGTGCTCCCAGTTCCTCCCTCTGGCTCCCCACAGTGCTCCCAGTGCCTCCCCAGTGCTACCAGTCCCTACCTCTCGTTCCCCCCAGTGCTCCCACGGTCTCCCCAGTACTCCCAGTTCCTCCCTCTGGCTACCCACAGTGCTTCCAGTACCCTCCAGTGCTACCAGTTCCTCCCTCTCACTCCTCCCAGTGCTCCCAGTTCCTCCCTCTGAGTCCCCTCAGTGCTCCCAGTGCCCCCACAGTGCTCCCAGTTTATCCCTCTGGTTCCCCAAAGTGCACCCAGTGCCTCCCCAGTGCTCCCAGTTACTCCCTATGACTCCACACAGTGCTCCCAGTGCCCCAACAGTGCTACCAGTGCCTCCCCAGTGCTCCCAGTTCCTTTCTCTCGTTAAGCCCAGTGCTCCCAGTGCCTCCCGAGTACTCCCAGTCCCTTCCTCTCGTACACCCCAGTGCTCCCAGTGCCTCCCCAGTGCTCCCAGTTCCTCCCTCTGGCTCCCCACAGTGCTCCCAGTGCCCCACCAGTGCTCGCAGTGCCTCCCCAGTTCTCCCAGTTCCTCCCTCTGGCTCCCCCCAGTGCTCCCAGTGCCTTCCCAGTGCTCCCAGTTCCTCTCTCTGCCTCCCCCGAGTGCTCACAGTGCCCCCTCCAGTGCTCCCAGTTCCTTTCTCTCACTCTCCCCAGTGCTCCCAGTGCCTCCCAAGTACTCCCAGTCCCTTCCTTTCGTACCCCCCAGTGCTCCCAGTGCCTCCCCAGTACTCCCATTTCCTCTCTCGGGCTACCCACAGTGCTTCCAGTACCCTCCCAATGCTACCAGTTCCTCCCTCTGACTCCTCCCAATGCTCCCAGTTCCTCCCTCTGAGTCCCCTCAGTGCTCCCAGTGCCTCCCCAGTGGTCCCAGTTCCTCTCTGTGTCTCCCCACAGTGCTCCCAGTGCCTCCCCAGTGCTCCCAGTTCCTTTCTCTCGCTCCCCCCAGTGCTCCCAGTGTCTCCCGAGTACTCCCAGTCCCTTCCTCTCGTACCCCCCAGTGCTCCCAGTGCCTCCCCAGTGCTACCAGTCCCTTCCTCTCGTTCCCCCCAGTACTCCCAGGGTCTACCCAGTACTCCCAGTGCTACCAGTTCCTCCCTCTGACTCCTCCCAGTGCTCCCAGTTTATCCCTCTGGCTCCCCACAGTGCTCCCTTTGCCTCCCCAGTCCTCCCAGTTCCTCTCTCTGGCTCCTGACCTCGACTGGCCGCCCGTACGTGACTCACAAGACAGCGCTTTAGTGGCGGCCACTCGTCCCTGCCAGCTGTCACTTGACGCAGCAGACGGCGCTTTACCAGCAGCCAGTCACGGCTACAAGCTGGCACTTCAGCCACGGATCTGGTTTTCCTGCCCGGATTTCCCTTTCCCCTGCGCTGCTCTCCAGCAGGGCAGTGCCCAGCCTGTACCCGCACATGGGCTTCTTCTTTCCCAGGTGCAAAACTCTACCCTTGCCCTTGCTGAACTGTCTATGTTTTCTCCCCGCCCAACTCTCCGTCCTGTCCCGGTCTCTCTGAAGGGCAGCACAGCCTGCTGGGGTGTCAGCCACTCCTCCCAGTTCTGTGTCACCAGCAAACTTGCCGACAACACTCTCTAAGCCCTCGTCCAGGTCACTGATGAATATATTGAAAAGCACCGGCCCCAGCACTGACCCCTGGGGGACCCCCCCCAGACACAGGCCCCCGGCCAGACTCTGCCCCAGTGACCACAACTCTCTGGCTCCTGCCCTGCAACCAGTTCCCGACCCACCTCACTACTTGCTCATCCAGACCACTCTTCACCAGTTTACCTACGAGGATGCTGTGGGAGACGGTGTCCAGTGCCTTGCTGATGTCCAGACACACCACATCTACTGCACGGCCACCGTCCAGCCACCTGGTGATGTCTTCATAGAAGGCTCTCAGGTTGGTCAGACATGACTTCCCCTTGGCACAGCCATGCTGACTGCTCCTCGTGACCTTCTTACCCTTGATATGCCCAGAGACAGCGCCAAGGGTAAGATGTTCCATCACCTTTCCAGGGCTGGAGGTGAGGCTGACCGGTCTGTAGTTACCCGGGTCAGCCTTCCTGCCCTTCTTACAGACTGCCATGACATTCGCTGTCCTCCAGTCCTCAGGCACCTCTCCTGTTCCCCACGGCTTACCAAAGGTGATGGGAGTGGCCTGGCAATGACTCCCGCCAGCTCCCTCAGCACCCATGGATGCATCCCATCAGGGCCCATGGATTTGTGGATGTTCAAGTGTTCAAACTGATCCCTAACCCAGTCCCCCCCAACCAGGGCAAAGTCCTCCTTTATCCTGACTTCCTCTGGGGCCTCACGGGACTGAGACTCCTCAGGACAGTCTCCAGCAGTGCAGACAGAGGCAAAGAAGGCATTCAGCCACTCTGCCTTCTTTCTGTCCTCTGTCTCCAGGGCACCCACCCCATTCACCAGAGGGCCTGCATTGCCTCTGGGGTTAGTTTTGTCGGCGATGTCTCTGAAGAAGCCCTTTCTGTTGTCCTTGGCCTCCCTTGCAAGTTTTAATTCCAAGGAGGCTTTAGCGTTTCTGATTGCCTCCCTACACTCCCTGACAGCTGTCCTGTACTCCACCCGAGTGGCCAGCCCTTCCTTCCACAATTTATACACCCTCCCTTTCCACCTGAGTCTGCCCAGCAGATCCCTGGTTAACCACGCAGGTCTCCTGGATCCCTTTCTTGATTTCCTACCTGATGGGATGCACTGATCCTGAGCCTGGAAGAAGTGGTCTTTGAATACCGACCAACTCTCTTGGGCCCCTTTACCTTCCAGTTCCCTGTCCCAAGGGGTTTCCCCTCGCAGTTGCTTGAAGAGGCCAAAGTTGGCCCTTCTGAAGCCCAGAGCTGCGATCCTGCTTGGTGTTCTGTTCCTACCACACAGGATCCTGAACTCCTCTTCAAGCAATTGCTTTTGGCCTCTTCAAGTAATTGCTGGTGAGCACAAGGTCCAGCAGCTCCTCTCGTGGTCGGCTCATCCGCCTTTTGCATCAAAAAGTTCTCATCGATGCACTGGAGTGTACAGAAAATTACGTTGCCAGAGATCAGTGTTCACAAAGAAGACAGAGGAGTCTTAACTTTATTCGAATAAATGGAGAGTTCACCGGGGCTGCCAAGTCCCAGTGAGGTCTCTGAAATTGCTGGAGGACGCAGCCCCCTTTTATCCTAATTTCCCGGCCGCATGAAACCCTCTCCCTTTCCCCATTGACCTGCTGGGCCTCTGCAGCTGCAGCCAGAGCTTCAGCTCCAACCTCTGGCTCATCCAGCCCAGCGAGCACCGAGGCACCGACACACGGCTTCGCCATCGCCCTCGGCCGTCTTGCCCAAAGCTGAGGGCCGGTGTTGCGCTAGAACCCAGCGTTGAAGCCCCAGCGGGGCAGAGCTGAGCAGAGCTGGAGGACATGGAGGCTCAGAGCTGTTTCTGGGTTATTGCTTTGGGCACAGCCTGTTTGTCACCACCCTTGGCTTGGACGACTGTTCCTGTGTTTGTTAATGTCCAGTTAATGTGTAGTGACTGTGTTGGTGAAGGTTCATGTGTTGTTGATGTGTCGTTGATGTGTAGTTCATGTGTAGGTAAATGCTGGGAAATGTTGATATGTTCTTGATATGTTCTTACTGTTCTTAATGTGTTCTTAATGTGTAGTTAATGTTGTTAATGTAGTTAATAAGGTTAATGTTGTTAATAATGTGTTTAATGTAGTTAACGCGTTGGTAAATGTTAATATGTTGTTAATACGTTGTTAATACATTGCAAATATGTTCTTTGTATGTTCTTTGTATGTTCTCTGTATGTTCTTAATGTGTAGTTTCGGTGTCGTCAATGTTGCTAATGTAGTTAATAAATTTAATGTTATTAATGTAGTTAATGTTGTTAATGTAGTTAATTAACTTTATGAATTACTTTAACATTAACTTTATGTAGTTGATAAAGTTGATGTTCATGAAGTTACTGTAGTTAATAAAGTTAATGTTATTAATGTCGTTAATAAAGTAAATGTAGTTGATGTAGTTAATAAAGTTAATGTTATTAATGTTGTTATTGTTGTTAGTGTAGTTAATAAAGTTAATATAGTGAATAAAGTTAAAGTTGTTAATGAAGTTGCTGTTATTAATGTCGTTAATAAAGTTTATGTTAATGTTGTGGGTTTTGTTTAATATGTTGTTCTCTGTGTTTGTCAGACGAGTGTTAATATGTTTGTTAATATGATTTACTGTGACACACCTAAAGTATTCAAAGGGAGAAAAAGAATGTTTGTGTGCTGTCGATGTGTTTGTTAATACGATGCACTAAGCTGTGATGCTGCTGTTTCGAGAGCAGGAAACTGTTTCAGTTTAACCACTTCAGACTGTAGCTGTACCTAGAAATAGTCATTTCTGACAGTGGAGAAACACAATATTGAGCACAAAGCCCACGTGATCCGAGATCATAGTTGAAACAACCTCCTATCTGCACATGATGAAGGGACGCTTCTCACAGCTCTTGTTTTCTGGTATTTCTCAATACACTTGTCTGTGGGATCTGTCAGAGCATCACACGCTGTTAGAAGAGAAATGTGCAGATCCTTTGAAGTCAGACTGTTTGAAGCCAACTCTTTTGGAAAACATTGTTGCAGTACCCTGAGTCCTGGCACAGCTCAGGCTTGTAACGTGGGAGTGGAGCACGACCCCAGGCTTTGCACAAGTCTTAAACCTTAATTGCTGTGGCTGTTCTTTCTGGAAAAACCTCACAGAGGGGAGTTTTTGTGTGCAGCAGAAGACCCAGAAATAACAGAGAGGAACGTTCACTTTGGGCTCCTCTCTGGGGTCAGCATCATCTGGGAGAGATAAAAACACACGGGGAAAAAAAGCAGCTGATCTGGAGAAGGGATCTGGCTGAAAGTGTCTCTGCTCCAGAAACTGTTCCTGCCTCAGAGAGGGAAATGGGTGGGGTGGGGGATGTCTTTCAGCTTCGCTGAAGCAAGGGCAGAGTTATTGTCCAGTTTCTTTTTCTTTCTAGTTCTATTTTACTCTCGTTCCTGCTCTTGCATTTTGTTTGCTTCACCCAGACTGTCCTGTTGGTGATCGCTCACCTTTCCATCAGGAGCTGTCCTGGCTGGAGCTGAAAGACACCAAATCTGCTCCGTGATTTTATCTTCCAGCTCAGTCTCTTCTAAAAGGCTGAAGAGGAGGGGAAGGTCCCAGTTTGAGGGAACTGGAGGGAAGGTCCCAGTTTGGGGGATCTGGAGGGAAGGTCCCAGTTTGGGGGAACTGGAGGGAAGGTCCCAGTTTGGGGGGTCTGGAAGGAAGGTCCCAGCTCAGGGGGTCTGGGTGTGTCCCCGCCGCGCTGGGGCCCTGCCAATTGTCCCCCCAAGGGTCTCGAACCAGCATTTTTGGGCTAAAATCTGCCGGTTTTCAGGGCAGGCCCGGAGCAGGCCCGGGCGGGACAAGACTACATCTCCCAGCAGGCCGCGGGGCCTCACCCACTTCTGACCATGCAGGGCCGGGGCTCCCGGGGGGGTCAGGCCCGGGCTGGGGCCGGGAGGGGCCCGGGGGGGCTCCGGGGGTGCCGGGGGGGGGCTGTGGGGCTTTTGAGCACCTCCAGGGCTGGTGCCTCCACCCCTGCCCTGGGCAGCCTGTTCCAAGGCCTCACCACTCCTTGGCCAAGAGCGATTTCCTGACACCCAAACTCAACCTCTTCTGGTGCGACTGAGCCTGACTTCTGTGAGGGTGGAACTGGAGGCCGCAACCAGCTCCCCCTGGGCAGCTCCGAGGGAGTGGTGGGGACAGCAGGTCCGACCCTCGGAGCCACAGACACAGCTGGAGCTCCTGCCGCTGGCTCTGCTCCCGCTGGCCGTTCCCCGGTGTTGGGGGCCACAACAAGACACTGGGGTGCCCCCAGACACCCCGAGGAGGGCCTGGAGCATCCCAGAGTGGGGCACAGGCACCCCAAGGAACAACAAAGAGGGGCTGGAGAACACCAGAGAGAGTCTGAGCCACACCAGGACTCTCCCAAGAGACACTGGAAAACCCCAGGGGGTGCAGGGGCTGCCCCCCGCCCCTGGCCCCAGCCCCACCTGGAGGGCAGGAGCACCAGGAGGGGCGGGAGCTGCTGCCGTCCCTGCCATGGCCAGGGGTCACTGTCGGGTCACAGGATCACTCACAGGATCACAGAATGTTCGGGGTTGGAAGGCAACTTGCAAGATCATCTCGTCCAACGCCCCTGCCAGAGCAGGATCACCCAGAGCAGGTCACACAGGAATGCCCTGAAAGCTCCTACACTGGCGTTTGGAAGGTCCAAAAGGCCCCTCAGACGTGTGTTTCTGAGCCCGAAATCTTACTGAATGTCTGTGTTGACAGAGGAGAAGCTCAGCCCGAGCCCGCAGGACGCTCCTGCAGCCCAGAGGCCAACCCTGTCCTGGGCTGCATCCAGAGGAGGGTGGCCAGCAGGGCAGGAGAGGGGATTTTCCCCCTTTGCTCTGGGGAGACCCCACCTCGAATGCTGCGTCCAGTTCTGGTGTCCCCACCGTAAGAGGGACATGGATCTGTTGGAACGAGTCCAGAGGAGGCCACAAAGCTGACCCAGGGGCTGGAGCAGCTCTGCTACGTGCTCACACGACTGGCTGTGCTCCAGAGAGAACAGGTTTCCCTGCTGTGCTCCCGAGAAAGACAATTTCCCCTCCAGGGACTCGAACACCGTGTTGAAAAAGAAAAGACTGCAAGAGTGGCACACGCAGGCACACTGCTTTCAGAATCCCCTCACGTAAATCTCCCACTCCGGGTATTTCCACCAATTGCCTCAACACCTACAGAGGGGAAAAGAGCCCGGAAATCACACGTGCAAGGCCAACAAGTGTTTTTAATTCTGGCTTTGGCTACTCTGACTGTTGAGCACTGATTTTGGGTGATCCAAAATCTGGAAAGGGATTAAAGCTCTTCCTCCAGGCACCTTTGGGCAGGCGGGCGAGCTAGCAGGGCTGTCCCAGTCTCTGGAAGTCTCTCTGAGCTCTTCCTCATCCCACGAACCGGCTGCGGGTATCTTAGCCCTGCCCCGGGACCTGCTCCTCTGCGTCGGAAGGGTTCACTCCCGAGCAGCCCTGGGTGCAGGAGCCCACTGCGGCCTGAGGTTGGAGGGCCTGGGAGCTGCGTTGTCCCTGGGGGCTCCATGAAATGGTGGAGGACTTGTTCTCTGCATTCTCCTCCTTGATGAGCCGTGGTGGTCCTTGCGCTCCAAAAGGTTGAAGCCCCGCAGCGGGGACCTGCTCCTCTGCCTCGGCAGGGATCTCTCCCTAGCAGTCCTGGATGTGGGAGCCCGCTGCCTCCTGATGTTGGAGGGCCTGGGAGCTGCGTTGTCCCTGGGGAATCCATCAGAATGTAGAGGACTTGCTCTCTGCATCGTCCTCCTCGCTGAGCTATGGTGGTCCTTGCGCTCCAAAAGCTCGGAGCCTCGCAGCGGGGACCTGCTCCTCTGCCTCGGCAGGGTTCGCTCCCGGGCAGCCCGGGGTGCGGGAGCCAACCGGGAGCTGCCATTGGAGAGCTCTGGAGCCACGACACTCCTCAGGGCCCGGTCACGATTTGGAGGACCAGTCGTCCTCCTCCTCCTCCTCCTGCTCCTGCTCCCTGCCAAGTCTTCATGGCCTGTGGTGCCCGCGGAGCAGCTGCGGAGATCACTGCCCCCCTGCGGTGACCGGCTGCAGGCCCTCTCCCTGGCACCGCTCCTCTGGCAGCGGGAGGAAGGGCTGAGCTCCGCTGCCACAGCACCCGTCGCCGTGCTGCCAGCAGTACCCGGGCCGAGGAAGGAACGGGCCGGGGATGGTGCCGGGGAGGACGAAGCCCTTTCTTCAGCGTTCCCATCAGAGCACCTGGAGAAAAAAAAAGAGGCATCTCTGTTTAGGGTGTTCTTGCAGCCTCCTCTGGGCTGCAGTTCTCCTCCCGGGTCTGCTGCTGTCGGAGCAAGACCTCAGCCTCATCCTCCCCGTGGCCTCCGTTTCACAGAGTCGAGGGATCATGTAGAATGGTTTGGGTTGGGAGGGACATTCAAGATCGAGTTCCCAGCCCCTGGTGTGGGCAGGGACACCTCCCACTAGACCGGGTTGCTCAAAGCCCTGAACGCTTCCAGGGAGGGGGCAGCCTGTGCCAGAGCCTCACCAGCCACACCGAAAACGGTTTCTCCCTCCCATCTAACCCTGATCTGCTCTTTTCCAGCTGCAAACCATTGCCCCTTGTCCTTTCACCACGCCGGCTGATAAAGGGTCCCTCCCCATCTTTCCCCCAGGCCCCCTGCAAGTCCTCTTTCCCACACCAGCAGACAAGGAGCGGTTCACAGCAGGGCAGCAGCCTGAAGCCCAGCGAGGGAAGAGCAGGGCTGATGGGGGGGAGTTCAGGTGTGACAGCACCGAAAGACGCCTGTAGGAATTGTCTCCCAGGACATAAATGCTCTGGAGGAGGAGAAGAAAAATAGCAAAAACATGAACGGGAAACGTGTTGTGAAGACCTTGTAATGCTGCTCATTACCTGACGTAGAAGAGCAAATAGGCTTGCTGCCTGAGAACCGTGTCGAGGCCACAGGGTTTCACAGACGCATCGTCCATCTTGTACCAGAGTCCGTTGCTGGCCTGTGAACAAAAAAGCAGCGACAGCTGGAGACGAACCGTGTGCTTTCCCCAGAAAACACAGGCAGAAAACCACAGAACCAAGAGTACACTGAAAACATGCAGTCCAGCCCCTTAGATTCTGAGTTTCTGCCCCAAAACCTTGGCTACTGGGAAGACTGCCGTGAAAACTTGTCTGCCCCAATACACGTCTTTCCCCCATTAGGAAGAATGCAGCTCCTCACCTTTGTGTAGCAGAAATAGTGCCCTGCCCAGGAGCTGTCACCGCGGTGCACCAGGACGGAGTACAAGGCATAGCGGAGCGGTTCTCCGTCTGTCTGAGAGGTGTAGGGGTGAAGATCCAAGTGTTCAGGATATTTCACAACCTATGGAGAGACCAAGAGGGCTCACAAATCATCCTGACACGCTCCATGCAGTAGCTGTCCCAGACTAAAGGCTGGAGGTGTAGAAACACATCGTGGGGCTCACAACCACTTGGCTGTCCCTAAGGCCACACGGAGCGGTTCGGGGGCAGGAAACTGTTGTCGGCCAGAGCAGCTCTGCCGGAGCAGAGCACGTGCTTGGCCTCCCCCAGGAACCCTCCCCTCCCCTCCCCAGAAGGGAGAACGGGCAACTCGGCAGGACCAGCGTGGGGAAGAGCGTGCCGCTCGGGGAAACCTGCTCTGGGCAGAGCGAGCGGCTCTCCAACCGCATACGCACCTGGCTGAGCTTCCTGCCGGTGAGATACTCAAACCTCTTCAGGCCCAGCGTGAGAACCCTGGGCGCCTGGTGGATTGTGAACCCCTTGGAGGTGGCACCCAGCTCGTCACACCTGGAAACCAAGCACAGAGCCAAGAGCTGAAACGCGCCCCCACAGGCCTGCCAAGCCTCCAGGGCTCACCCGGCCTCACGCTGCTTGACCAATGCTCCGCGTGACACGGGCACAGTCACACCAAACAGCCGTGTCTCATCAACGTGCATCTTAACGTGCAACGCGAGGTGGCACGCAGCACCTTCACGCGGAATCTGGCGCGAACAGGTCGCTAGCAATTGTCTTACTTGCTACACCTGAAGTCAGTCAGGCACTCGGGTCGCACAAAGTCCTGCAGAGCTGCGGTGACAGACGAGGCTGCCTGGAGAGTGAGAAGGGAGAGCGCTGAGCGCAGGGAAACCCCTCGCCCCGACACTGGCTGGGAGGGGACAAGAAGATCCAGGGAGCTGACGCTGAGGAGACCCACCGGGCACGTGGGCACCGTGGCCAGCAAGAGGCAGCAGGAGGGCGTCCTGCTGAGCACTGCCCGCAGCTCCCAGGCCTTCCCGGGGCTGCCAAGGGCTGCGTCTCTGGGCCACCGCTCAGTTCAGCTCCTGCCGGCGTGCAGGCTCCGCCAGAGCAAAAACAACCCAACCCGCTGGCCTGGGAGCCAGACGGGTGCTGAGGGGGCGAAGGGAACCAGGAGGAACACAAAGGCGAGGGGGCAGGGAGGATCAGCTCGTCCAGCTAAAAACCAGCCCCCACAGGGAGACCACCGCCATGGCCTCCCCAGCAGGACACCGTCCCAGCCACATCCCACCCTCCACCCAGCTCTCCTGGGCTCCCATGGTGCCTTGTTAAGGCAACTGCGTTGCTGCTGCAGGGGCCTTGGGACGGCTTGAGGCACCACGACAAGCCCTCTTACTTGGATATCCAACAGCACGTCCAGGAAGGCCTCGTAGGAGTCGGAAACCGCTCCGCAGCTGCCACACGTGACTGGAAGGCAAATGGAAATGCTCAGCGATGGGCCAAGTCGACCGACGGTGCCGCTTTGTGCTCTTCGTAGCTGCTACGCCAGGCACACGCTCAGCGCTTTATCACGGGCAGACAGAAGGGCCCAGACAATTCCCAGTTTAGTGACCGTTGTGGACAGGTACCTCTGGATCTCAGAAAGCCCCCGAAGATTTGATGGATGACGGTCGCTTCTTCCAAAGGGTTGTCCAAGCTGGAAACACATGGTGGGGCAGAGAGTTATCTCCTCCGAGAGTTTTGCTTTGTCTGAAAGCCCTGGCCGTTGGCCGGCCTTGATGGGAGTGCATCAGGGAGCGCCAAGGGCTCAGGAACATTGAGAGAGTAAATTGCTTGCGCTTACTCGGTGCTTCCCCGCAGACAAGCTCTCTGCATGGCATCCACGGCACAGCGTAGGAATTCGTGTGCATCTTCCTGCCTGCCCAGCTGGAAATGTCCTATTCCTAAGGAAAGAGAAGTCAGTGGTTCTCTCCTACAAGGACAGGAGGAAACACGTAAAAGCACCTGAAATGACGTACGTGGCAGGGCATGGATGACAGCCAGAGGCAGGAGGACGCAGGCAGAGCAACGCAGGGCCGTGCTGACGTGCGCTTCCATCACGCACAGCATGCAGATGTCTCGCTCGGCACCTGAACAGGGAGGGAGGGAAGATTCTCAGGTCAGCAAAATATCCTCAGCGATGGGAAACCTAACGGAGATTTGGACGTTCTAAGGACGGTCTCCAGCCCTCTCCTCCTGAGCTGCCAATGTCCCCACAAGCCCCGGACATCTCAGGGCATAGAAACCTTTCTTCAGAGGGATGCGGAACTGACACAAGTTTTCTGTGTGATAAACAAAGCGTTTCAAGTCTCAGGAATGGTGGCTGAGGCCCGGGGACAGAAAGAGGGGCCTTTCTGAAGATGAGCACCCCCAGATATGACGAGCGGCTTCTGGGCTGCGGTGGTCCCACAACACCCGCTCAGGGGCTGACCGAGAAGGGCAGCTTTTCTCCTCAACCCAGCTCCAGACTCTGGGAATCCTCGGGCAGCGCCCAACAGATCTGCAAGAGAGGTGCACACAAGCACTCACACGACCGGCTGTGCTCCCCGGAGAGCAGGTAGCTGGCGAGAGGCGGGGTGTACGTCAGGCACTGGAGCACAGAGTTCAGGAAACACGTGTTGGCGGGGTTGTAGAGCCCTGCTCCAGCTGCCTGGCTCTGCCACCACTCCAGGCAGATCTTCTCGGGGGGAGAGAGGATCTTTTCTGGCCCAGCCGTTCCCTTGCAAGTGACTGCGGGGAAAAGACCTGTGAAAAGAGATGAGACACTATTGGAAAGTCGAGTTCTGTGCAGGAGCAGCCAGGACGAGCAGCTCTGAGCTCCAAGCCAGAAACATCGGGGGAAGCCCAGCGCTGCCACTGGGATGGACTGGTGAGGAGCGAGCTTGGGGAAACAGTCTGTTCCCCTGCTTACTTGGCCCAAAGTCCCACAAACCCACACGCTGATGTCTGTGCCTCGGGCTAACTTCCTTTCCCTCCAGAGCCTTCAATTGGATTGTCAGGTCTTTTCCTGACTGTGACTTGAGGAAAACAAGCAAGTGCCTGGCACAGAAGGTAGCCCTACTGATGTCGGACCTTTCTACGAGCAACGTCGCCTTTCAAAGCCTTGGCCGTAGTGGCAGAGGAGCGACAAAACGCGTTTTCCTCTGTGTAATCGCCAGCGCCTGAGAGAGCCTGACTGCTCCCGGGCATCGCCCCAGAATTCCCTCTGGGCTGCCAGCACATCAGCGCTCAGGGCTGGAGCACCAGCCCCGGCCGTGGCCCCTGGGGGTTCCCCAAGTCCCAGCCTGCGGGCGAAGCCCGTACTCACAGGAGCTGTTCACCAGGACGGCCATCGCTCCTCTCGGCAGCAGAGGGGAGTCCTCGCGATGACAAAGGATGTCGCGACGCGCTCCAGAAAGACGAGATCGGCGCCGATCCCGTCACCCTATTGCAGAGAAATAACTGGAGCTCAACAAAATGATTACAGGAAACCTGAAAGGCAACCCACAAAACACAACAGTGCCCACCACCAAAACCCTTTGCACGGGGCTTTTGACTGCTGCAGAGCTGCCGGCTCGGTGACCGCTCATCCCTGCCACAGGGCCCCAGCTCACAGCAGCTGCAAAGGCCCTGTTGAAAAACTCAGCACGGGCCACCTTCTCTGAAGAGGAGCCGCTGCTGAGCTGCTGCCCACGTTAGCAGCAGAACCCTCCGGCTCTCCAGCCCACGCTCGCCTGCCCTGTGTGCAGGAGGGACCGGCCATCAGCCACTCCCTCACAGCTCCTTGGCCGTGCTCCTTTGCCGGCTCCCTTCCTCCCGTGTCAGTCGCGGTGGGCTTCTGGTCTCTCTGGGCTGAGCCCAGCGCCTCAGACGGCCACCCCCCTGCCCACCTCTCCCAGGGCACGGCAAAGAAATGAGAATGAGCAAAGAGGAACTCTACGCGTAGCCCGTATCTGGCTCGGCCTGCAGCTCGGCAGGTGGAGACCAGCCCATGCGTCTGTCCTGTGTCTACCTTCTCCATGACCTGTCCCAAAAGCCGAGCCCTCCTTACCTCTGAAAGAGGACGAAGTGGAGGACAAGCGAGCCGTAACCAAAAACTGGCTGCAAAATGCCAAAAACTAGCTGCAAAACGCCGAAAACTGGCTGCAAACCAACACTACGCACCGAGCGCAGGAAGAGCCGAGTTCTCCCGAAGGAAGGCTCGGCCCAACTGACTCCCGCTGGCCGCTGCTCAGGACATCAAGCCCCGGCCCGGTGAGGTCACAAGTGCCAGGCGGGCGCCGCATCGCTGCCCCTTTGTGACACGGGGCCGTGTCACCTCGAGCCGCCAGTGCCCGGTCAGCTCCCGCAGCCGCAACCCCGGGGCTGCCCCACGCAGCGCTGCTGGCCGGGGGCTGCTCGGCCCCGCGGGGCTCCCGCCTCTGCCCCAGCCGCACCAGCCGGAGGAATCCAAACCCGCCCGGGGCCGTGAGCGCGCCTGGTCGCAGCGCAGGCTGCCACCGTTGGTGATCTCAGAGCGCTCTTCCAGCCTCCACAGTTCTGTGACTCTGTGGTTCTGTGT
Source organism: Trogon surrucura (assembly GCA_020746105.1). Lineage (NCBI taxonomy): Eukaryota > Metazoa > Chordata > Aves > Trogoniformes > Trogonidae > Trogon > Trogon surrucura. The sequence continues at coordinate 72,380 of JAJGST010000077.1, forward strand.
GGCGGAGGGATGCTCAGAACATACAAGCCCTTCTCAGACAGGCGGTGAGACCAGACGAACCTGTCTGGGCAAAGGAGCCCTTCTCGGTGTCGGATTTAAAGAAAGATATTGCCGGCGTGTATAGAGGGAACACTGGCACCTTCCTCTTGATACCCTCTTGGGTTCAAGTTGCAACAGGGCAAGTTTAGACTGGACATTAGGAAGAAATTCTTCACGGTTTAAGAACAGACTGCCCAGGGAGGGGGTTGAGTCGCCATCCCTGATGTGTTTAAGTGTCACCGAGATGTGGTGTTGGGTGACATGGTTTAGGGGTGAACTTGTAGTGTAGGGTTAATGGTTGGACTTGATGATCCCAAGGGTCTTTTCCAACCTGAACTGTTCTATGGTTCTATGATTCTATGATTCTATGATTCTATGTAGCTAGAGAGAGAGATTAAAGGAGGGCCGGAGTCTAGGGAGAGAGAAGGAGGGGATAACGAAGAAGGGCACAATATGGAGCACCAAAAGTGTTTGAAGCTCAGAATACGAGGGTTCCTCAAATGCCTCTGCGCCAGGAGCCCGCAGCGACGCTTCCCAGCGGCCGGGCACAGGCAGAGCCAGAGCCGGGCCAGCTCTGGAGCTCCTTCCCCTTCCTCTGCCCTCCTCGCCACCACCGGGGCAGGAGCCAGCGGCTCTCACCTGCCCCATCCCTGTCCTCTTCGCAGTGTCAGCCCTGTCCCCCTCCAAAATAAAGTGGTACGTTTAGTCTCTGCACGGGGACATTCCCTGCTCCTTTGTTGGCTTCCTCCTCTCCCTTGCTCGCGGGGCTGGGCCCCGAGGCTTGTCTTCTGCCCGGGGGTTGGCAGCTCCTTCCCCAGAGCTCCCTCCTTGTGGGTGGTGTTTGATCGGGGTTCCATGCGGGGACGGACGACTCCGCACTGACATGCGGAATAAAGACTCGATAACCCACAAGGTTATAAAGTAGGTGCATTTTAATCAGTGCTGAGTGCACGGGGGAATATTTTTCTCTGAAAACATACACACCTGAACCATGCAGCTACCTTGGTTATATGCAGTGAAAGTTACATATTCAGGTGCTGTCCCGAAAAAGGCATCGGTTCCGGGGGTCAGCAGCTCCTCCTCCTGACGCTTGTGCGGTGCCTCCGGGTGGTCTTGGGCAGGGGTCTTCAGGGATGAAGGCCGTATGTCTTCCTCACGATGAACTTTTTACCTTTGTTCCAAAACTAGTTGTTCTCAGCACTTTTTCACAAGAAGTTTTGTCATCAAATTACACAAGGGGCTTCGTCACCAGATGGTCCTTGTTAGTTGCCCTTATCACTAGTGTCCTTGTCAATTTGTCTTTGGTTTATGTTCTTTTACAACAGGTACTGAACAGCCTCACCCTGTAGGCCTCTGACTGATGACATCGTAATGACTCTGGGAGGCAGCTTCTCCCATCCTAGCGGCCCTGAGACATTGCTTCCCACTGGATGCTGTTTCCCCTGTCAGCTCGTCTGGCCCCGGCCGTGTCTCTCAGGAGGCCTGGCGGCTGGGCAAGGGCCCTGCCCTGAGCCATCCCTCTGCACACTCACCAACGGGAGCTCTTCACTCGTGTGAAATCCCTCTCCGGGACATTTCCCAGCCCCGGCATCCCGCAGCCTTGCCGCATCCCTGCCTTCAGCCCGGCTCGGCCCAGCAGAGCAGCCGTGCTGGGACTGGTGCCACGGCGGGAAGCGGAGGCCGGTGAGAATGTCCCTGCGGCCGGAGAATCCCCAGCCCAGGCTGTCTGCAGCCCCCGCTGCCGCACTCGCTGCCCGGGACGGGCCGAGGGAACTGGCCCCGGGGCTGGTGGCGCAGCTCCTGCTGCCCCAGGGACAGGGCAGCCTGCCCCGAGCTGGCACCCGCGGCAGCGGCTTCTCTTGCCGCGCCTCCCCGTGGGGCACACACGCGGTGCCCGGCTCTGCTGCCAGGACATCCCCTCTGCCCACAGAGCCTGGCCCCAAGGGCAGCGGGAGAGGGGAGAGAGAGGGGAGGGAGAGGGGGTCTGAGGACTGTGCAGAAATATCGGAGGGGTGGGTGTCAGGAGGAAGGGGCCGGTCTCTTTTCGGGGGTGCCCAGTGACAGGACAAGGAGGAACGGGGATCAGCTGGAACACGGGCAGTGCCACCTCCAGAGGAGGGGGTAAAGCTTTGCTGGGCGGGTGCCGGAGCCCTGGCCCAGGCTGCCCAGGGAGGGTGCGGAGGCTCCTGCTCGGGAGACTTTCCAGCCCGCCGGGACGCGTCCCTGTGCGCTCTGCTGTAGGTGACCCTGCTCGGGCAGGGGCGGGACTGGGTGAGCTCCGGAGGCGCCTTCCAGCCCCCGACATTCTCTGACTCGGGGGTTCGATGCTTCTGTGGGTTTATGCCTTTACTCGCCCACCGGGGCCACCGGGGATGCGGGAGTTTCTATCAGGCACCGCGCAGGGCAGCCCGGTTGCCAGGGCAGCGGGGGCCTTCCTGCTGGTGTGCCCAGTGCTCCCAGTACAGCTTCCTGGCTCCCCCCAGTGCTCCCAGTTCCTCCCTCTGGCTCCCCCCCAGTGCTCCCAGTGCCTCCCCAGTGATACTAGTTCCTCCCTTGAGCTCCCCCCAGCGCTCCCAGTACCTCCCCAGTGCTCCCAGTTCCTCCCTATGACTTCCTCCAGTGCTCCCAGTGCCTCCCCAGTGCTCCCAGTTCACAGAATCACACTTCCCCTTGGTGAAGCCATGTTGACTGTCTCTAATGACCCTCTTATCCTTGATATGCCTTGAGATGGCACCAAGGATAAGTTGTTCCATCACTTTCCCAGGGATGGAGGTGAGGCTGACCGGTCTATAGTTTCCAGGGTCCTCCTTCTTGCCCTTTTTGAAGACTGGACTGACATTAACTTCCCTCCAGTTCTCAGGCACCTCTCCCATCTCCCAAGACTTGGTGAAGATGATGGAGAGTGGTCTAGCAATGACATCAGCCAGCTCCCTCAGCACCCGTGGATGCATCCCGTCTGGACCCATGGATTTATGGATGTCCAGATTCCTTAACTGGTCCCTAACCCAGTCCTCATCGACTAAAGCAAACTCCTCCACTGCCCTGACTTCCTCTGGGGCCTCAGGGGAACGGGGCTCCTCAGGACAGCCTCCGGCAGAGTAGACAGAGACAAAGAAGGCATTCAGCAACTCTGCCTTCTCTGTATCTTCTGTCACCAAGGCACCCACCCCATTCATCTGTGGGCCTACACTGCCTCTGGTGTTAGTTTTATCTGCCACGTATTTGAAAAAGCTCTTCCTGTTGTCCTTGACCCCTCTCGCCAGGTTTAATTCTAGGGAGGCCTTTGCTTTCCTAGTTGCCTCCCTACATCCTCGGACAACAGTCTTATATTCTTCCCAAGTGGCCAGCCCTGCCTTCCAAGATCTGTAAATTCTCCTCTTGCCCTTGAGCTTACCCAGCAGATCCCTGTTTAGCCACGCAGGTCTCCTGGCTCCGTTCCTTGACTTCCTACGTGTCGGGATGCTCTGATCTTGAGCACGGTAGAAGCAGTCCCTGAACGCTAACCGACTATCCTGGGCCCCTTTACCTTCAAACAGCCTTGCCCATGGGATTTTCTCGAGTAATTGCTTGAAAAATCCAAAGTTTGCCTTGGCAAAGTCCAGGGTTGCAATTCTGCTTGCTATTTTGTTTCTGCTACATGAGATCCTGAACTCCACCATTTCATGGTCACTGCAGCCAAGGCAGCCCTCAACCTTTACTGCTTCAGCCAGATCCTCCTTGTTAGTGAGGATGAGGTCCAGCAGTGCTCCTCTCCTAGTCGGCTCCTCCACCATTTGCAACAGAAAATTATCATCGATGCACTGGAGGAACCTCCTGGACTGTGGCTGGCTGGCTGAGTTGTCCTTCCAGCAAACATCAGGGAAGTTAAAATCCCCCACGACAACCAGGGCCTGTGATTGTGAGACCGCTCTCAGCTGCCTGTAGAAGGCCTCATCAACTTCCTCACCCTGATCTGGTGGCCTCTAATAGACACCCACAACAGTATCTCTCCTGCCAGCCTGCCCCTTAATTCTGACCCATACACTCTCAACTTGCTCCTCATCCATGCCTGGATGGTGTTCAAGACATTGTAGTTGCTCTTTCACGTAAAGAGCGACTCCACCACCTCGCCTGGCTGGCCTGTCTTTCCTGAAAAGGACACAGCCACCCATGACCACATTCCAGTCATGCGAGCTGTCCCACCATGTCTCTGTAATTGCCACCAGATCATAATCTCCTGCCCGAACCCAGGTGTCCAGCTCCTCCTGCTTATTCCCCATGCTGCGTGCATTGGTGTACAAGCATTTCAGGGAGCAAGCTGAGCACACTGATCTCACCCTAGGGGGATGGGAGGCCACCCGGTCCTCATAATTTCTAGAGCACTGCCCCGCTGCAATCCCAGTTATAACCCCATCAGTAGAGGGAGATAAAGTCCCTGTGGTGTACGAAAGGAATTTGTTGGGGAAGACTGTCTGGGTATTTCCTGCTTCAGGCAAAAGCAAACCCATTTGTGGGGTTGCTTTCACAGAATCACAGAATCACAGAATGTTAGAGGTTGGAAGGGACCTTAAAGATCATCTAGTCCAACCCCCCTGCCAGAGCAGGATCACCTACAGCAGAGCGCACAGGAACGCGTCCAGGCGGGTTTTGAATGTCCCAAGAGAAGGAGATTCCACAACCTCCCTGGGCAGCCTGTTCCAGTGCTCGGTCACCCTCACAGTAAAAAAGTTTTTCCTCATATTTTTATGGAACCTCCTGTGTTCCAGCTTCCACCCATTGCCCCTTGTCTTGTCAGTGGACGCCGCTGAAAAGATCCTGGCTCCATCTTCCTGACATTCCCCCTTGACATATTTATAAACATGAATGAGGTCACCCCTCAGCCTCCTCTTCTCCAAGCTAAAGAGACCCAGCTCCTTCAGCCTTTCCTCATAAGGGAGATGCTCCACTCCCTTCACCATCTTTGTGGCTCTACGTTGGACTCTCTCAAGCAGCTCCCTGTCCTTCTTGAGCTGAGGGGCCCAGAACTGGACACAATATTCCAGATGTGGCCTCACCAGGGCAGGGTAGAGGGGCAGGAGGACCTCTCTTAACCTACTTGCTACTCCCCTTCTAATACACCCCAGGATGCCATTGGCCTTCTTGGCCACGAGGGCACACTGCTGGCTCATGATCATCCTGCTGTCCACTAGAACCCCCAGGTCCCTTTCCCCTGCGCTACTCTCCAGCAGGGCAGTCCCCAACCTATATTGGCACATGGGGTTATTTTTTCCCAAGTGCAAAACTCTACACTTGCCCTTATTAAACTTCATCAGATTTCTCCCCGCCCAGCCCTCCAGCCTGTCTAGGTCTCTCTGAATGGCTGCACAGCCTTCTGGTGTGTCAACCACTCCTCCCAGTTTCGTATCATCAGCAAACTTGCTGACAACATTCTCTAATCCCTCATCCAGATCATTGATGAATATATTAAACAGCACCAGCCCAAGCTCTGACCCCTGAGGGACCCCACTAGACACAGGCATCCAGCCAGACTCAGCCCCATTGACCACAACCCTCTGGCTTCTTCCCTTCAACCAGTTCTCGACCCACCTCACTACTTGCTCATCCAGACCACACTTCCTCAGTTTACCTATGAGGATGCTGTGGGAGACGGTGTCAAAAGCCTTACTGATGTCCAGGTAGACCACGTCCACTGCATGGCCACCATTCATCCACCTGGTTATGTCTTCGTAAAAGGCTATCAGGTTGGTCAAACATGACTTCCCCTTGGCAAAGCCATGCTGACTGCTCCTAATAACCTTCTTATCCTTGATATGCCCAGAGACAGCGTCAAGGGTAAGATGTTCCATCACCTTTCCAGGGATGGAGGTGAGGCTGACCGGTCTGTAGTTACTCGGGTCATCCTTCCTGCCCTTCTTATAGACTGGAGTGACATTTGCTTTCCTCCAGTCTTCAGGCACCTCACCTGTTACCCATGACTTACCAAAGATGATGGAGAGTGGCCTAGCAATGACTCCTGCCAGCTCCCTCAGCACCCGTGGGTGCATCCCATCAGGGCCCGTGGATTTATGAATGTTCAAGTGTTCAAACTGATCCTTAACCCACTCCTCATCAATCAGGGCAGACTCCTCCTTTGTCATGACTTCCTCTGGGGCCTCAGGGGACTGAGGCTCCTGAGGACGGTCTCCAACAGTGTAGACAGAGGCAAAGAAGGCATTCAGTAACTCTGCCTTCTTTCTGTCCTCTGTCTCCGGGACACCCACCTCATTCAACAGAGGGCCTACATTGCCTCTAGTGTTAGTTTTGTCAGCAATGTATTTGAAGAAGCCCTTTCTGTTGTCTTTGACCTCCCTTGCAAGTTTTAACTCCAAGGAGGTCTTAGTTTTTCTGATTGCCTCCCTGCACTCCCTGACAGCTGCCCTGTACTCCACCCGAGTGACCAGCCCTTCCTTCCACAATTTATACACCCTCCCTTTCCACCTGAGTCTGCCCAGCAGATCCCTGGTTAACCAAGCAGGTCTCCTGGATCTCTTTCTTCATTTCCTACCTGATGGGATGCACTGATCCTGAGCCTCGAAGAAGTGGCCTTTGAATACCGACCAACTCTCTTGGGCCCCTTTACCTTCCAGCTCCCTGTCCCAAGGGGTTTCCCCTCGCAGTTGCTTGAAGAGGCCAAAGTTGGCCCTTCTGAAGCCCAGAGCTGTGATCCTGCTTGGCGTTCTGTTCCTACCGCACAGGATCCTGAACTCCACCATCTCATGGTCGCTGCAGCCAAGATTGCCCTCAACCTTCACTGCTTCAACCAGACCTTCCTTGCTGGTGAGCACAAGGTCCAGCAGCTCCTCTCCTGGTTGGCTCATCCACCATTTGCATCAAAAAGTTCTCATCGATGCACTGGAGGAACCTCCTGGACTGAGGATGGCTGGCTGTGTGGGACTTCCAGCAAACATCTGGCTAGTTGAAATCCCCCATGAGAACCAGGGCCTGGGACTGAGAGGCTGCTGTCATCTGCCTGTAAAAGACCTCATCAACTTCCTCCTCCTGATCAGGTGGTCTATAGTAGACACCCACCACAGTATCACCTAAGCTAGCCTGCCCCTTAATTCTTACCCATAAACTCTCTACTTGCTCCTCATCTGCCCCTGGATGGATCTCAATACACTCCAGTTGCTCCCTCACGTACAGAGCAACTCCCCCACCTCGCCTCATCAACCTGTCTTTCCTAAAAAGAACATAACCATCAAGGCCCACATTCCAGTTATGTGAGCTGTCCCACCACGTCTCTGTAATTGCAATAAGATCATAGTTCTCCAGCTGCACATAGACTTCTAATTCTCCCTGCTTATTCCCCATGCTTCTTGCATTGGTATACAGACACTTCAGAGATTTAATGGAGTATCTGTTACCGTTGCTTGTGCCTTTTACGCCTAACCCTGGGATACTTCCCCTTGGCTCATGTGTAGAGACTCGGGTTTTATCCCCTTCCCCCTTCCAACTTAGTTTAAAGTCCTATCTATTAATCCTGCCAACTCTTCAGCAAGTATTCTCCTCCCTCTCTTAGACAGCTCTACACCATCTATATCTCTCATGCCCAGTACTGCATAAACTTCCCCGTGATCATAATACCCAAAACGTTGCTGGAGGCACCAGTCTTTGAGTCATGCATTTACTGCATGTACTTTTCTTTTCCTTTCACTATTCCTGTCACCTACTAAAGGGATAGATGAGAAAACTACGTGTGCCCCCGATCCTTGGATCACCTGGCCTAACAACTTAAAGTCCTTTTTAATTCTCTGAGTACTTCTATGGTTGATCTCATCACTGCCAGCCTGGACAATCAAAAATGGGAAATAATCAGTGGGACTCACCAGTCTGGGAAGTTTTTTAGTAATGTCCCTAATCCGAGCTCCAGGGAGGCAACAGACTTCCCTGTGGGCTGGGTCTGGGCGGCAAATGGGACCCTCTGTTCCCCTCAGGATGGAGTCACCAATGACAACTACCCTCCTTTTCTTTTTAGTTGAACTAGTCCCGATGCATGGGTCTGACTTACTCAGCGAAGTCAACCTTACGTCTCCACATTCATTCACCTCTTCTTTTCCTTGACTCTCCTCTTCCAGAGCACTGTACCTGTTCTGTAGAGGCAACTGAGCAGGTGAGGGAGGCTGGGCATGGACCCGCCTTCCTCTCCGAGCCAGGACTCATTTCCATTCCCCCTCATCTCCTTGGTCCCCTCTTTTGACCTGATGGCCAGAGGGGAAGGGATCCCCTGTTGCATGTGGAGAGTGCTGCGTGTGCATCAGGGACTGGCTCCACCAATCTATCTCTCTTTCACACTCCCTAATGCTCCTCAGCCTCTCCACTTCTTCTTTTAGCTCTACCACAAGATGGAGGAGATCATCCAACTGACCACACCTCACACAGGCACTGTCAGATGCAGCCTCTGGGAAGCACAGGCTCAGGCACTCCCTGCAGCCGGCAGCCTGCACAGCTGCATCCTTGTGCTGGAGCACTGTTTGGGTCCCCACACTCCTCCTCGCGGTGGCTTTCTGTCTGGTGGCAACCATAATGGGGAAGAAAAGAAAAAGGAAAGAAAAATGATCAAAAAAAAATAGAAAAGAATTGACCAATAACCACTCCTTCACCTCTTATGCCCAGGGTCTGCGATCCTCGCCCTCCCTGAGCCAGCAGTAACACCCCCCTGTGCCCGCGGATCACCAGAGTCCAGCAGGTCCTCCCCTCCCCCACGCTTGCGCCGCTCTCAAGAGTCAGACGCTGAGGCCGCTTTTGAGTTTCGCGGGCTGCCGGCTTCCTCCTCGCCTACGTCACTCGCTCCTGCCTCGCGAGATTCCCTCTCAGTTCCGGGTCCCGCTCTCTCTCCTCGGCTTCACCGTCCCCGGCAAAGCCCCCTCTCGCCTCAATCCACCCAGAAATCAGAGAAAAAAAACACTCTTACTGCAGCAGCTGCCCCTGCCGCTGTCTACGCAGTCCGAAGGAGTCAGCCGTTCTGACCGCTTTTGAGTTTCGCGGGCTGCCGGCTTCCTCCTCGCCTACGTCACTCGCTCCCGCCTCGCGAGATTCCCTGGAATTCGCTCAAGGCCCTGGAACTACTTGGTGGGTGATGATGAAAGATGGTGAAGTTCAATGTGTACCTCAAGGAAATTTAACTCTGGGTGAGAATACTCGATTTAATCCTGTATGATGTTGTTACATAACACTAACAGTGCTCAATAAGTGGTTTTCAGAATAATAACCAGTGATGACCAGAGCTGACCTCATCGAGTGACATCCAGCAACTGAGCTGGCCTCATGGAGTGACGTCCAGTAACTTCTTCGGAGTGAACCTACACCCTATGGACACAAACTGTAACGAATCTCACATGAACTTTCCTGTCCTGAGAGACTGCTATGATGGATGGAACCCACGATTCTGAACTTTATGAGCTTACTGAACTTTTCCTATAAGTAGATCATTAGCTCGTGATCAGTATGAGGTAAATTGTACGGAATAAGGGGTGGAATGTCCTGGGTTTAGCTAAAAACCCAGTCCTGTTTAGTGATTTTTACTTTCCAGTTTAGTGTCTTCTGAAAGGCTGCACGTTCCCAAGTCAGCAGCGTGTTTCTGCAGACAGTGTGTGCTACTGGCAGTGATAACACCTGATGTTTACGGTCACTCCCTGGGACTGGGATGCAGAAAGGCTCTTGCTTATACTTATTCCTATAGTGCCCAAGGCCACTGCTGGTTCCTGTGTGCCACGCTGGGGGTGCCGGGTAGTAAGAGGGGGCACAAGGAAGTAAAAGGTTGCACCTCTGGGGGGTAACAGACAGGACAGGTGACCAACGAGAGTATTCCATCCCATAGACGTCATATTTAGTTTAAATTGAGTGATCACGAGAGTTTCGGTCTTTTATTCGCCTCTTTTGCCCCTTTTCTGCAATGGCCGGTGTCCAGAGAGGACTCCATCTGACCTCCTGATTTTGATCCGGATCCTGAGTTCCCGAATCCAGCTCCCTGCATCCAGCTCCCGCCGCCGCTGAGCCTGGGGCTTCCCCAGTGCCTCCTGCTCGGCAGCATCGGTGGGGATTGATATCGGGGGAGGGAGTTGGGTTTGATATCAGGCTACTATCCATAGTTGTATGTAGTTCTTTACTTTTATCTTGTCACCATTATTTCCATATTTCCATTTTCATTAAAGCTGTTCTAGTTTTTTCTTCTCTAACCCGTAAGTCTCTCTGCCTCATTCCCTTTTCCTTCCTGTTTTGGGGGGGGGGAAAGAGGGGGTTAGAGAGCGTCTGTCTGTGTTAGTGGCCGGCCCAGTCCTAACCTGTGACACCGACCAACTCTCTTGGGCCCCTTTACCTTCCAGCTCCCTGTCCCAAGGGGTTTCCCCTCGCAGTTGCTTGAAGAGGCCAAAGTTGGCCCTTCTGAAGCCCAGAGCTGCGATCCTGCTTGGTGTTCTGTTCCTACCGCACAGGATCCTGAACTCCACCATCTCATGGTCGCTGCAGCCAAGATTGCCCTCAGCCTTCACTGCTCCAACCAGACCTTCCTTGCTGGTGAGCACAAGGTCCAGCAGCTCCTCTCCTGGTCGGCTCATCCACCATTTGCACCAAAAAGTTCTCAACGATGCACTGGAGGAGCCTCCTGGACTGAGGATGGCTGCTGTGGGGGACTTCTAGCAAACATGGGGGTAGTTGAAATCCCCCAGGAGAGCCAGGGCCTGGGATTGAGAGGCTGCTGTGAGCTGCCGGTAAAAAGCCTCATCGACTGCCTCCTCCTGATGTGCCCAGAGACAGCGCCCAGGATCAGTTGTTCCGTCACCTCTCCAGGGATGGAGGTGAGGCCAGGCGGTCTGTGGCTCCCCGGGTCCTCCTTCCTGCCCTTTCTCAAGACTGCAGTGACATTCGCTTTCCTGTCGCCCTCCGGCCCCTCTCCTGCTGCCCACGACCCACCCGAGATGATGGAGCGTGGCCTCGCAACGGCTCCTGCCAGCTCCCTCAGCACCCGCGGGCGCATCCCGTCAGGGCCCGTGGATTTCGGAGGTGGCCTTGAACGGTGCCCTCCAGCCCAGCACGGTCCCTGGTGCTCTGCAGAGGGACGTGTCCCAGCGCTGGCAGAGAGCAAGCGCCAGAGGGGCTGAGGAGCAGCGCAGGCGCTGGAGGAGCGGCCGGGCCAGGGGCCAGCGAGGAAGCCGGAGGAGAGAGGCAGTGGCAGCAGGTGCAGAGAGGGGCTCCTTCCCCTGGGCTCTGCCCTGCTCGGGGCTCCCCAGGGGCGGCCATCGGGGATAGAACCCCCGGGGCAGGGGCCCCCAGGCTCCGCCCACTTTCCGTTGGGGCCACCACCTTGGCCAGTTGGAGCCAACGGCCACCACAGACGGCAGCGCGGAGCTGTGCTGGCACGGAGCAGCGCGACGAGAGGCAGAGTCTGGCCGAGACGCCGTGCCCAGCGCCGGCACCCGCCTGTCGTCCTCGCTGTCGCCGGCTGGGCTGCGTCCCGTGCTAACGGCGGGGGTCCTCCTGTCCCGGGCGCGATGGGCCAGGCCAGCTGCTGCTGTGGCTCCAGGTGGGCTCTGCCCAGGGCTTGGGGACACGCGGGCACGGGTCAGGCCCCGCAGCAGCGCCCTTTCTCACGCTCGCTGCTCTTTGCTCTGCAGGGAGGCTCTCGGCGACGCCGAGCCGGTGCTGAGTGCCGACGTGCGGCTGACCCGGGGCCGCAAGAGGAGCGAGAGGCGCCTTCTCCTCCTCCAGGAGGAACTGGTGGTCACCAAGTTGCAGTAAGACCCTCAGAGCCTAGCTGCCTTCCCCCCAGCCCTGGCCCTGGCACCAAGGCAGGGACACCCTGGCAGCGGCCCCAGGCCCCGCGCTGCTCGATGCCGCCTTTTGCTGCAGCCTCCAGGAGCAGGTGCAAAAGGTGGCTGCAGCCATGTCCGTTCCAAGGGCAGGTGGGGGACAGGGCTCTGCCCGGGGGGACTCCAAGGGGGCCACCTCGAGCTCTCCGCCCGCCTCTCCTCTCCGCAGACGCGGCACCGCCGTGCGCCTGCAGCTCCGCCTGGCCCTGGAGCAGCTGTGGGTGCTGAGCGGCGGCAGGGAGGCGGAAGAGGAGCAGGAAGGAGGGGATGAGGACAGCACCTCCCTCCTTTTCAGCTGGCCCAGCGGCTCCTTCGTCGCCACTTTCGGGTGAGCCGTGGTGCCACGTGCCACTGAGAGGTTCCCAACTCTGTCCACACCAGCCCGTGCAGAGCCTGGGCGGGGAGCAGGCATCACGCCGGCAGGGAGGGATGGGGGCGTTTCCACGTCCTGCATCCCCTGGTCCCCTGCTGGGGACGGGCAAAAGCAGGGACGGGCAAAAGCAGCTGCTCTGGTGGGACAGAGGAAACCAGGGCTTAGGCAGCACCTCTGTCCTGTCCCACGTGGTTTCCTCCTGCCCCTGTGCTCTTCCCCAGGGGGCAGAGCTCTGCAGGCTCCCGCCTCTGCCCACGGGCTGGGAGGCAGCGGGGCCTGATGCCACTTTTGCTCTCTTTCTGCAGCTCCCGGGCGCTGAAGGAGCTGTGGGTGGGCGCGCTGCTGAGGTAAGCCGGGGGGATGCTCCAGAGGCAGGCGGAAGGGGAACGCAGTTTGGGGCTCACCCCGCTCTCTCCCTGTCCTGTCCCCATGCGCAGGACACCAGAAGGAGCCGAGGGAGCCCGGGTGATCCGCCTGCCATCTCTCAAAGTCCTGCAGAAGGAGCTGAGCCGCCGCCGTGCCGTGAGTGCCTCTCTGCTCCGGGCTCTGTCCCCGAGCCCTGCTCCCCCAGCCGAGCAGCAGAGGCAGCGCCGCTCACCTTCTTCCCCTTCTCTCTTGCCCAGGGGAGGACAATCACCGCCAGGAGCCTGGAGAGGCTGATCGAGGACCAGGCCAAGGTGAGAAGGGCTGCCTTTCGCCAGACTCTGCCTATGCTGGGGTGACAGGCACGTGTGGCACTGAGGGGGAGCCTGTACAGGTGGGAGCGTGTTGCAGTGCCTCTCGGGGAATGGAGAGGGCTCGGGACCCACCAGGAACGCCGGCAAGTCCTCTCTGGCAGCGCTGGGAGGAAACCTGCAGAGAGCCTGGGAGGGCAGAGGGCTCTGCTGCGCTCGGGCGGCTGGTGCTGAGCGGCCGCTCGCCGGGGCCCTTTCCACCACGGGGCTGCTCTCTGGTTCTTGCAGGCTGATCCCAAGCAAGGGCCTCTGCCGGCCCCGTCTGCCAGCAGAGGGGAACCGTGCCGCTCATCAGGTGAGTTTTGCAAAGAAAGGCAGCTGCCTGCGACCAGTGGAGATGTGGTCACTTGTCTCTTGAGTGTCGCCGTGCAGGTTGGGCACCCCAAGGGATGACGTCAGCTGGAAGACACCAGCGAGGACACGCACTGGGCAGCAGCCGCTGGACGCGGTTCTGCGGGGACACGTAGCATCTGCTACTGCCACACCTTGGAGGAGGGCAGGGCAAGGAGAAGACTGGGCTGTCCAGCGGCAGCTCGGCTCTCGGGAGCTGCCGAGCTGCTGCCACTGAGCCGGCGCCGTGGTTCCAGCTGCCAGCTCCCTGCCCGTCCTGCCGCCCCGCTCAGGGCAGGGCAGGGCAGGGCAGGGCAGGGCAGGGCAGGCTCCGGCAGCGCTGACCTGGCGGTCTCCATTGACGGGTTTTGCTCTGCTTTCCTTTGCAGCAGGAGGGAGCAGCGGGACGAGGAGGAGGAGGGGGTTGCCCTGGCCCCTTTCTCTGTGGTGGAGCCCGGCCGCTGCCCAGGCGCCAGGGTAGGTGGGCCCCGGCTGCACCAGGGCGCTCTTTGGACAGCCCCTGGCAGCGCTCTGCGGGGAGGAGGGCACACTGCCCGCCACCATCCAGGTGAGCCGGGCTGGACAGGGGGTCCCCAGCCACCCCTCCAGATGCTCCGTACAGGCTGCAGGGATCCTCAGGAATGCCGGGGATGGAGCATCGGGCTCTTCAGCCCCACCAAGGAGCCAGGGCCGGGGCGGTGCTCTGGCCACCGCTGTCGGGAGGCAGCTCCTCAGCCAAGCAACTGTCCTCTTGCCTCTCCTGCAGGAGCTGCTGGCTGTCCTGCAAGATCAAGGGCCGTCCACGGAGGGCATATTCCGCATAGGCGCCGGCGGGACAGAGCTGCGGGAGCTGCGGCAGGCCCTGGACCACGGCGCAGACGTCAACCTGAGAAGCCAGCCTGCGCTGCTGCTGGCTGTCGTCCTGAAGGTGAGCGCTTCTGACCTGTGGCTGGAGGAGCTCCTGGCTGGCCTGAGGTGTTCCAGGGCTCACCTGCAGCCCTTGCCATTGCAGGACTTCCTCCGAAGCATCCCCTCCAAGCTCCTCGTCACCGACCTCTGCGAGGAGTGGATGGCAGCCCTGCAGAGGAGCAGCAAGGAGGAGCAGATTCAAGAGCTGAAGGCGTAAGTGCGGGTCTGTGGAGCAGGAGCCCTGAGCGCTGGCCGAGAGCCCCCGCAAAGCTGCGCAACAGAGCCGCTGGCTCCCACCAGCCTGGGGGAGGGCTCTGCGCAACATCTGCTTGAGGAACCTCGCTTTGCCCTTCCCTCAGGGTGGCCGAGAAGTTGCCCGCAGCCAACCGCCTCCTCCTGAGGCACCTGCTGTGCCTGCTCCAGCACATCGGCCAGCACGCGGCCACCAGCAGGATGAGCTACAGCAACTTGGCCATCTGCGTGGGGCCAAACCTCCTGAGCCCGGTCGACGAGGACCTGCTCCCGCTGGAGGCCATGCTGGAGGTGACGCAGAAGGTACGCTGTCGGGAGGAGCCAGCTGCAGCCGTGCCGGCCCATCAGAGCTTGGCTGTGCAGAGGTCTCCGGGTGCCTCCTCCCTCGAGCGGATGCTGGCGAGGTGGCTGCCTGCAAGAGCAGCCCCGCAGCTGCAGCCTTCTGCGCAGACATCCTGGACGGGTCACGAGTGGGAAAGGCTGCTTGAGACCTTTCCTGGCCCCTGCGCTGAATCCAAGGGTTTGATGCACGCAGGTGAAGGCCCTGGTGGAGCTGCTCATTGAAAACCACAGTGACATCTTTGGGGAGGAGAAGGCTGGGCTCTCCAGTCCCTCAGCTGAGGAGCGGACGGCACCCACAGAGCGGTCCCCAGGTAGGAAGAGGGGCTGAGGGTTGTCACAGCCTGAGCTGACAGCTGGTGTAGGGCTTAACACGGGTTTTGCTTGAGCCGTTGTCTGCTTCCAATAAGTCACTGGTTGCACATGCTTTTGCTTCCCAGAGCTGCTTTCGGAGAAGGAATCGTGCCCAGCAGGTGAAGCGGACACAGAGCACCAGGTAAAAGCCGTCCTGGACACATCTCCCTCTCTGGTCGTCCTCCGGGAAGCAGCAGGGCCAGAGACAGCGGTGGGATCGGAAGCAGCAGCTGCACAAACACTGGCACAAGGTGTCTCAGACAGGAGGGGAGATCCTCCCGAGTCCAAGCAGCTGCTGTGCCTCTTCCTGGCTTTCCATCTCTTTTTGTGTTGGTCTGTGTTGGTTTGGGTTTTCCCCCCAGAACGACACACTGTGAGTAGAACTAGCGAGGTTGTTTCCCCAACGCGTTAGACACGTGCTTCCGCAAAGGGAAATACCCACAGGAAGACCGTGTTCAAAAGCAAAGGCTCTCACCGCAGGAGCGGGTGTTGCACCAGTCGCCTCCTGCTCCAGGCTGTCCCTTGCCACCTGCTAATGCCGCCTTTTCTGCTTTAGGCACCCCTTGCTGTGTCTGCAGCCACGCCAGAGACGGCCGAAGACTCCCTGGCACGTGCAGCAGAAGTCGAGAGCCTGCCGGAGGAGACAAGGTAACAGGAGTCAGCTTTGGCTGAATGGAGAACTGGTGCCGGCTGATCCTGGCTTTCCCGAGCTGATCACCCTGGGGGATGGAAAGGTTTGCAGGCTCGCCCCAGGAGAAGGGAATCCAGACCCGAGGACGGAGACAAGCCACCCGGGCAGAGGAGCAGGACTGCCAGCGAGTCAGGAAGAGAAGAGCAGAACCAAGGAGAAGACGGGGACAGCGGAAAATGAGGAAGGTCCTGAAGGTGACGAAGCCCAGGTGTGTCCCAGGCTCTGCTGCCCATCCCGCCACCCTCTCAGCTCTGCCCCAAGTCCGTCCAGCTCGCTGGCCAGGGCCAGCGCTGCGCAGGCTCTGGAAAGAAGCCCAGGGCAGCTGCCCAGGGGCTCCCCGTGGAGCCCGGCTGCGTGGCACCGGGGCACAGGGCATCTCCGCACACGCACAGCCCTCCAGGGGCAGCGCCCGTGGGGACGAGGCGCCAGAGCCAGCCCGTAGCCAAGGCCAGCAGTCGCTCTGCCTTCTGGGCCGTCAAGAATTCCCGGCCAGCGGTGCTCCCCAGAGGAGGGCGAACAAAATCCTGCCTCCTCCTGCCCCCAGGGCTTGGTCAGAGCTTTCTGCCTCTGTCCTTGCAGGTGCCGATCCCTCCTCCTGCTGAGCCGCTGCGACCTGCTGGGCCTCTGCAGCTGCAGCCAGAGCTTCAGCTCCAACCTCTGGCTCCTCCAGCCCAGCGAGCACCGAGGCACCGACACACGGCTTCGCCATCGCCCTCGGCCGTCTTGCCCAAAGCCGAGGGCCGGTGTTGCGCTAGAACCCAGCGTTGAAGCCCCAGCGGGGCAGAGCTGAGCAGAGCTGGAGGACGTGGAGGCTCAGAGCTGTTTCTGGGTTATTGCTTTGGGCACAGCCTGTTCGTCACCACCCTTGGCTTGGACGACTGTTGCTGTGTTTGTTAATGTCCAGTTAATGTGTAGTGACTGTGTTGGTGAAGGTTCAGGTGTTGTTGATGTGTCGTTGATGTGTAGTTCATGTGTAGGTAAATGCTGGGAAATGTTGATATGTTCTTGATATGTTCTTAATATGTTCTGAGGTACTTAACACCTGCTTTGCCTCAGTCTTTAGCAAAAAGACTGGCTATCCTCAGGGCAACTGGTCTTCTGAGTTGGTAGACAAGGATGGGGAGGCAGAATACCCCTCCTGTAATCCAGGAGGAAGTAGTTAGTGACCTGCTGTGCCACTAGATCCCAACAAGTCTAAGAGTCCTGGGGGGATTCATCCCAGGGTGCTGAGGGAGCTGGGGGAAGAACTGCCTAAGCCTCTTGCTATCATTTATCACCGATCCTGGCTAACCGGGGAGGTCCCAGGTGACTGGAGGTTGGCCCATGCAACACGCATCTATAAGAAGGGCCAGAAGGAGGGCACGGGGAACTGTAGGCCTGTCAGCCTGACCTCGGTGCTTGGCAAGGTTATGGAGCCAATTATCCTGAGTGCCACCAAGCGGCATGTAGAGGACAACCAGGGGATCAGGCCCAGCCATCACAGGTTTAGAAAAGGAAGGTCCTACCTGAGCAATCTCATCTCCTTCTCTGACTGTGTGACCCGCCTAGTGGATGAGGGGAAGGCTGTGGGTGTGGTCTACCTTGATTTCAGCAAGGCCTTTGACACAGCCTCCCACAGCATCGTCCTGGAAAAGCCGGCAGCCCACGGCTTGGATAGGTGCGCCCTCTGCTAGGTTAGAAACTGGCTGGATGACAAGGCCCAGAGAGTGGTGGTGAATGGCAGAGAAGGATCTGGGAGTACTGGTTTGTTGCAAATAAAGTAGAATTAAAATTGTAGAAGTAGTTAAGTTAAGGCTTTGACTGGCCAGGTAGGCCTTATGAGAATAACAAGTCTTGGAAAACAAGAAGGAATGTACTGAGAAAGAAGGAACAATAATCAAAGGAATCAGTAGGGCATATAGGACAAACAGGACTAGCAGAAATAACAAACAGTTGCTTAGGGAACAGTTGCTTAGGGATTAGAAAGGTGTATAGTATAAACAAAGGGGTTCTGGTGATGGGAATCAGTTAACCATTATCCTTAGGTTAGACAAGCATGAAAATTTATAAGTTTGGGGATAATTATCAACTGTTTCTGTATGATGTAGAATTCTGTATGTAAGCCAAGTTGTAAAAGGTATAAAAATTAAACAGAAAATGAGGGTCTTTGGAATCCTGACTTTGGACGCTAGTCCGCAGGTTTCCCGGGCCCTGAATAAAGCACCGCATAAACTGACACTCTGTTGGTTTGTGTCTTTGTTTACGGGCAACAGTTTTCTGGCGACCGCGGCAGGACTCCGGAGGCGGCAGGAGCGGTTCACGGGTTGATCCACTCCAAGCCGGCACCAGGTGATTTCTGGGGAGACATCAACCCGTGCCCGACTCCGCGCTGGACGGACAACCGTAAGGTAAGCCCGAAGGTGCTTTATTCTTTTAAGGTTGGGTGCCTGCCCATAAGACGAGGACTTATCTCGCAGGGTTGGGCAAAGGTTCTGGTATTGGGAAACCTAGGCGCTGGCCGTAAGACGCAGCGAAAGCCGCGCTGAGCCAGCACTTGCCACTTGCGGCGTCGAGAATAGGCAAGTTGGTTGGTATTAAGGTAAAAGGGTTATAGTATCGTAGTTTTACGAGTGTGTGTGTGTGTGAGTAGTATAATGCCGTTTAAAATGTTTAGAGTTCTATCGTGCAATGAAATCGATATCCCTGAGGATTCTCCTCTTGGTTGTTTATTGAAACGTTGGAAAGATGGTAATTTTGGAAAGGAATTAAGAAAGAGAAATTTAATTGATTATTGTAATTATGTATGGCCTGAATATGAAACAGAAGGAATGCAGTGGCCACGAAACGGTACAGTGAATTCAGAAATTATAACCCCCTTAATGCAGTACTTACGGGAAAATGAAAAATGGGAAGAGGTGCCGTATCTTGACTTATTTTATTATTTAAAAGGGAAACCTGAGTGGCAGAAAGAATGTGGAATGATGGTATTGGGATCAATAGATAAGGAATGTGCTGGTTGTAAGGAGCGGAAAGTCTGGTTCTCTGAACCGGAGGAGGATGTGTCTTTGTTAGTTTCCCCAAGCGCGCCGTCGGCCCCCGAAATACCACCACCGAATGACCATAAGGTCACTATTCCTGTTACATCAGAAGAGGAAACGGAGTCTGAAGAATTGTTGACTGATAAGCCGAAAACGCCGCTTGCAGAGCGGACTCATAAAGGGAGGTTAGAACGGAAAAAGAGATTGCTACAACCTCAGTTGATGGCCCCGTTACGGGAGGCTGTGGGGGGAATTGGAGAAAGAATTTTAGTAAAGGTCCCATTTTCTCCGAGTGATCTGATGATTTGGAAGCAATCGGCAGGGGCATATAGAGAAAATCCGGAGAAGGTGGCTCAGGTAATAAAAATGGTGATAAAAGCACAAAATCCAGATTGGAATGATTTACAGGTGTTATTAGATACCATAATGGATTCCACTGAAAAGGAGATGGTGTTTAAGGCTATGACAGATCGTGCGCGAGAAATGGTTAGGATGCGGGTTATTAAAGGTGATACTATTAATGATTTGGTGCCCAGAGAAGATCCCGAGTGGGATCCCAACTCCGGGGAGGGGTATCGTAGACTGAAAGCGTACCAAGAATTATTGATAGATGGGATACGCGAAGGGATTCCGAAAACATTGAATTGGTCTAAATTGTATTTGGTAAGACAAGACAAAGGGGAGTCACCATCGGCGTTTTTAGAGAGACTGAAGGAGACGGCTCGGAGATATACGGATTTGGATGTGGAAGCTGAGTCAGGCAAATTACAATTGGCATTGATTTTTATGGGACAATCTCAGGAGGACATTAGGAAAAAGCTGCAGAAGTTAGAAGGGGAAGATACAAGGAACTTGGAGAAATTATTAGAAGTGGCCTGGAAAGTATATAATAGTAGGGAAAAGGAATCGGTAAAGAAACAGCAAGCGATTATGCTGGCGGTCCTGCAACAGGCTTCTCAAGTAAATAATAGAGGAAGGGACCGGGGGAGAGGAAGAGGTAATGAACGAGGAAGAAACTTCGGGTTTGGGGGTTTTGGAAATCAAGTCCCGGGAGGTCGGGAAAAGTTGGGACCTAATCAATGCGCGCTGTGTAAGGGCCAGGGACACTGGAAAAGGGAGTGCCCACTTAATTTGGGGATGGGAACACCAGTGGGTGGTAACATAGGTGGAAATGCATTAGGAAATGGGATGAATTTGGACGGAGGGATGAATTCTGGTAACGGAATGAACCCTTTTGTAGGAGGACCACAAGGTGTCGCTCAAGCTTTTATGATGAGAAATTATCAGAATCAGAGCTGACTAGACCAAGATTTAAAGGTTATTTTGGAAATAGGGGGGGAACCGATGGAATTTAGGGTAGATACCGGGGCAAGTTTTTCGGCAATGAATAAACAAATGGGACCTGAAGAGGGTCCTGTCGGAGAGCCGGTCAAGACAACAACAAATCCCACCCATATGGCTACAAGTAGTTCTCCCTTTATTGCTCCGGACAGCTCAAGATATACAGTTCAGCAGTGTCCCCGCGCCTGCCCCTTCCCCAAGTTGGTCAGTTACAGGTTTACACGCACCAGCGTTTTATTGGGTAGTGCCATTCCACTATGCCAGCGGCTATCACCCCCCCTTCTGCCCCTGGGGCCAGCACCTCCCCCCAAGCATCTCGCAAAGCTCTCACAAAACAGATAAAACCTCCTCCTCCCTGTGTTCCAAGGCAGCTTCAAGGACAGGGCCTCTGTTTAGGCCTAAGCTGGGTTGTCCACGTCCTTAAAGTAATACCGCGCCTCTGCTCCGCAAGAAATTCCTCTACAGGGACCTCTGAGTGATTCTACAGTGCTTGTTGTTGGGGTAACTGGGGAAGTAGAGGAAAGGACATTCCTGCGGCCACTCGATATAAAATTTGGGGGAAAGGAGTTTGACCATCAGTTTTTATATATGTCAAGCAGTCCAGAGTGTCTACTGGGAAGAGATTTACTCTCAGCATTACAAGCACAAATCATATTTGAAAAAGGAAGAGTAAAATTAGAAATACCGGAGGAAAATTTAGCGAAAATCTTTATGGTTAGGGAGGTGGAGAAGGAGGAAATACCACCAGAGATTGAGCAGGCTGTAGTACCATGGGTGTGGGAAACAGGAGCACCAGGGAAATCGAAGGCAGCAGTACCTGCGATAGTGGAATTAAAAGAGGGGGCCCGACCGGTAAGGATACGTCAGTATCCTATTAAGCTGGAAGCCCGGAAAGGAATAGCCCCTATGATAACTCAGTATATGGTATTAGGAATTTTGCAGGAATGTGAATCCGAGTTCAATACTCCAATTTTCCCAGTTAGAAAACCCAACAGTAAATACAGACTAGTACAGGATTTACGAGCAGTAAATTCCATTGCCAAAGATATACACCCAGTAGTAGCCAATCCATATACTTTGTTAACATCTGTGTCTGAGAAATTTCAGTGGTTTACAGTAATTGATTTGAAAGATGCTTTCTTCTGCATCCCTCTGGCACCTGAGAGCAGATATATTTTTGCATTTGAATGGGAAAATCCGGAAACTGGACGTAAGCGCCAACTCACCTGGACCAGGTTACCTCAAGGATTTAAGAACTCACCTACAATTTTCGGAAATCAGCTGGCCAAGGAGCTCGAAGAATGGAAAACTACCCAGGTAAAGGACTCACCTTTTTCCTATGTTGTGTTGCAGTATGTAGATGATATTTTCCTGGGTGCTACGAATCGAAATCTCTGCCAACAATTGACTATTGAATTATTGAATATGTTGGGACAGGCTGGATACCGGGTATCCAAAGAAAAAGCACAGTTAGTAAAACAAAAGGTCATCTATTTGGGATGTGAAATTTCGCAAGGGGTTCGCCGATTGGGAGCCAATCGCGTCCAAGCAATATGCGCAATCCCCATGCCCCGCAATCACCAAGAATTAAGATCCTTTCTAGGGATGGTCGGTTGGTGTCGCTTGTGGATTTCAAACTTTGGATTGATGGCCAGACCACTTTATGAAGCAACAAAAGAGTCTGTATTTAGATGGGGAAAGGTGCAGGAAAAGGCATTCCAGGAATTGAAAAGGGCACTCAAGGAGGCACCTGCTTTGGGTTTGCCGGATTTGAATAAGGACTTTCAACTATATGTAAATGAAAGACAGAGACTGGCCCTGGGTGTGCTTACCCAAAAGCTGGGATCCTGGAAGAGGCCTATGGGATATTTCTCCAAACAGTTGGATACGGTAAGCGGAGGATGGCCGGGATGTTTGAGGGCAGTGGCGGCCACAGTACTCTTGATTCAGGAAGCCCGTAAGCTAACGTTGGGAAGACACATAACAGTCTTTGTACCCCACATGGTTATAGCAGTATTGGAACAAAAAGGGGGGCATTGGCTCTCATCAAGCAGAATGCTCCAATACCAGGCCCAGTTAAGGGAACAGGATGATGTGGAATTGAAAGTAACTAACCATCTCAACCCAGCGGAGTTTTTAAGGTCCACACAGGAAGAAGGAGAATTAGAACATGATTGCATGGAAGTGATTGAGCAGGTGTATGCCAGCCGGAAGGACCTGAAGGACGTACCCCTACCAGATCCGGACTGGGAGCTGTTTACGGATGGATCCAGCTTCGTGGAAAATGGTACCAGGTATGCGGGATATGCAGTGGTCACATTACAGCAAATAGTAGAAGCAAAAGCGCTACCCCCAGGCACATCGGCACAAAAGGCCGAGATCTGGGCTCTAATAAGAGCCCTAATCCTGAGCCAAGGAAAGAAAGTCAATATTTGGACAGACTCTAAATATGCTTTTGGAGTAGTGCATGTGCATGGGGCTCTGTGGAAAGAGAGGGGGCTTCTCAATGCGCAAGGATCGACGGTTAAACACAAAACTGAAGTTAGTTTACTACTGGAAGTTATCTACAAACCATTAGCAGTGGCAGTAATGCATGTTAAAGGACACCAAAATGATCCAGGAAAAGAATTTCAAGGGAATCGGCGAGCTGATCAGGTTGCCAGACAAGTGGCAAGAGAGGTATGGACTCAAATGGCACTAATACCAGTTCGAGATCAACCGGCTGCTGCATATATGGATGAGAAACCACACTACTCACCGGAAGATGAAAAACTGGCTCAAATGTTACAGGCAAGGAAGAACATCAAAGGCTGGTATGTAACTCCGGTGGGACAAGTAATATTGCCGGTAAGAATTATGAAAGCAATACTAGAATCAGAACACAACAAATGTCATTGGGGTGCAGAAGCAATGGTGAAATTCCTGAAAAATGACATATTCTCAAACCAGATGTTAACATTAGCGAAGAGAATAAATGCTATGTGTCCGGTATGTATTAAAAACAATCCAGTAATTAGGAAACAGATTCAGATGGGCAAGCTGCAAGTAGGGCCTCAACCGGGAGATTACTGGCAGATTGATTTTTCTGAGCTACCAAAAGCCCAAATGTATAAATATCTTCTGGTGTACGTGTGTACGTTTTCAGGATGGCCTGAGGCCTTCCCTTGTAGAACTAATCAAGCTAAAGAGGTGGTGAAAACACTTCTGAAAGAGATCATCCCCAGATTCGGGGTTCCGTTAGGGATATCATCAGATAGGGGCCCACATTTTACAGCAGGAATTGTCCAACAAGTTTCAGTAGTATTAGGGATAACCTGGAATTTGCATACTCCTTGGAGACCACAATCAAGCGGGCAAGTGGAAAGGATGAATCAGACTCTAAAGGGTCAAATTAAGAAAATCTGCCAAGAGGCAAAAAATTCAGTGGCCGCAGGCATTGCCGTTAGCTCTACTAAGAATTAGAATTAAACCAAGGGAAAGGTTAGGAGTAAGCCCGTATGAGATCCTATACGGCAAACCCTACCATGCAGCTACTTATAAGGGAGACCCCCATCTGGTAGGAGACCAGATGATACTAAATTATGTGTTATCTCTAAATAAGACTCTTACAGCTATTAGAGGAGCACTACAGTGGAATCGACCTCTATCACTGGATAATCCAGTCCACGACATACTTCCGGGAGACCAAGTTTATGTAAGGAACTGGTCAGTGGAACCCCTGAAAGAAACATGGGACGGTCCTCACCAGGTGATCATGACCACCTATACGGCTGTCAAGGTCGGCGGGATAGACAACTGGATTCATTACACCAGAGTCAAGAAAGTTCCTACGCAATGGTCGGTAGAAACTTTATCTCCTACACGAATGGTATTCAGAAGCAAAAATTAGGAGTAATGGTTCTCTTTCATCTGTTGGCATTGGTAGAAACTCATGTAAAAGTTAATGTGTCTGAACCGTATCTGTTAGTACCTGAAACTACTGATGTTAACTTGACTTGTTTGTTTACTGATGACCAGGGAGCTGGATTTGAGGAAATTAATGCGAGATGGAGGTGGATCACGGGAGATGAATTAATCACAAAAGGAATCGAAACCATCTGGGATGTGACACGTCAGGAAGGGAAAACTACCCTGCAGATACCCAAAGTGTCAAAAGACAACGAAGGAAAATACACCTGTGTGATCTGGATACGGTATAGTGTTGATTATGGGGATATGAATCTATACGTTACTAACACTTCACAGAAAGAGGAGACTAGGGATGCAATTCAGATAATCCCAGCAAACAAGAGGGTGGAAATGTGGGATGGCCCCCCGTTGAAAATAAATTGTACCTTTAAATTTGGAACACAGTGCAGTCAAAAGGTCCAAGTGAAGTGGTGGAAGTTCAATGCCAGTCAGCAAATGTGGGACCCACAAACAGCAGGGGTAAGCTGGAGGTCAAATAAGTTGGGAGGTAAAGGATGGTTAAATATAACAAATCCCAGGGTTGGGAGGACAGAAGGGAAATATTTGTGCATTGTTATTTGTGGAGCTAGCGGAAACTATGGGATTAGAAACGTAGAGTCGGTACCCCATCAGCATCAGGGAATAAGGCCAGAACATGGAATATATCCGGCAGTGGAAGGAAAAGACGTGATTCTAAATTGTCTTGTACGAAATTTAAGTTATTTGGATTACGGGTGGTGGTACAAGGGAAAGAATTTAGAAACAGGAGGAAAATACCGAATTGAAAATAGGTTCCAATCGATAGTCTTGATCATTAAAAAGGTGAGCAGGGAAATTGATATAGGACGATATTGGTGCTGGATAGCCCGGGATGATTGGTGGGTTAATGGAATGGCGACGGTGTATATAAAGAAGAAAAGAGTGGTTCGACAGGCTATCGAAGAGGGTAAACTAGCTAAAGTCGGGAGTCAAGAAAATTTAATAGTAGGATTAATTAGAGATTTTGGACAAATTCAGAATGCCACAACCATTACAGCATGTTTACCTATGCCGCATGCAGCAGGTGATCCCATACCCTGGGGAATTATACCAGTTCTCGAAATGCCCAAAATGTTACAGAATGTTTCCTGGAATTGTAAGTTTGTCACTACCGCAACTTATGAATGGGTAAATGTTTGTATATTGATTAGCAAAACAAAAATAACTAAGAAACAGAGTGAGCAAAAACCAGGATATTATGGATGGATTGAAGACCCGAAAATTAAAGGAAATTGTTTAATTCGAGACAGTGTAGTGCACCCTCGAGGCCCTGATTTATGTAGTAAAATGAGAACTCGGGAAAAACAAGAGAAGCGAGAGGAAGTGTGCCAAAATATCACCAATTCTACAACGATGAAACAATGGCAAACAATCTGGGGACCAAGCCTGTTAGAAACATATAGTTATATTGGACCAGTACATTGGTGTATACATTGGAAGGGAAAGAAGAATCAAACTTATTCACAGATGTATAAGGAAAGTAGTGAATGGAGAAAAGAGACACAGCTAATAGGGGATTGGAATTGTACACAAATTTACACTTGTGACACTCCTGATGAACATATTGGTTTAATGCCGGTTCGAATGCTATTGCAATTGGGTTGTGAGTGTAGAGGTTATAATCATTCCATCAGAGAAAGTTTAAAGCAAGTTGATTGCAAAACAGCCACAGTAAGGAGTCCAGGAAATCTGGTATGGGTAATGGGACATGGACACTGGACCACACATATGGCTGTCGATGGGCCAGCTACTCAGATTACCTTGGGAGTCCCAACACTTTGTCCATTCTGGAAATATTCAAAACTCACCACAAAGGAAATGCAGGGAAGGCAAAAACGGGATATTGGTGATGATATCGACGACATAGGATTAGGAAATGACGAGTGGCACGAACCATCTTCAGGGGTTAAGTTTGGGTGGGTATTAGAATCTATATTTGCACAGGTATCAACATATCGGAATCGGGAAATGTTGTTTAAATTATTGGGACAAACTGAAAGGCTTGCAGCAGTAACTAAGAAGGGATTTAGGGATTTGAATCTACAACTACAAGCAACCACTAGAATGACAATACAAAATCGAATGGCCTTGGACCTGATGTTATTAAAGGAACATGGAGTTTGTGGGTACCTGCATGGTAGAATTGATCATTGTTGTGTGCACATCCCAAACGTTACTCAAGAAGTTGAAAAGGACGTTAGCCAATTGGAACAAATCGAAGGGAAAGTCCACGAAATTCAGAAGGAAGCAGAACACAATTGGATAGGAGAAATATTCAGCTCCCTGGGAATTCGAGTTTCTGGTTGGATATCATCTATTGTGCAATATGGAATCATGATTGTTGTGATTATCATTGCTGCCTTGATTACGTATAAGTGTCTTTTAGGAATGATCATGAGAGAAGGACAACATACTCGGAGAGTCATGAAGGCGATGACGCGCAGAGAAGTGATATTCCCGCAGAACCACCTGCAACCCCATCCAGACAACCCACCCGCTTATCAAGAGACGACAACCTAAATGTTTGAGCATCCTTGCGAAGATAATCGAAGAATGCTCAAAAGGGGGGACTTGTTGCAAATAAAGTAGAATTAAAATTGTAGAAGTAGTTAGGTTAAGGCTTTGACTGGCCAGGTAGGCCTTATGAGAATAACAAGTCCTGGGAAACAAGAAGGAATGTACTGAGAAAGAAGGAACAATAATCAAAGGAATCAGTAGGGCATATAGGACAAACAGAACTAGCAGAAATAACAAACAGTTACTTAGGGAACAGTTGCTTAGGGATAAGAAAGGTGTATAGTATAAACAAAGGGGTTCTGGTGATGGGAATCAGTTAACCATTATCCTTAGGTTAGACAAGCATGAAAATTTATAAGTTTGGGGATAATTATCAATTGTTTCTGTATGATGTAGAATTCTGTATGTAAGCCAAGTTGTAAAAGGTATAAAAATTAAACAGAAAATGAGGGTCTTTGGAATCCTGACTTTGGAGGCTAGTCCGCAGGTTTCCCGGGCCCTGAATAAAGCACCGCATAAAATGACACTCTGTTGGTTTGTGTCTTTGTTTACGGGCAACAGGTTGGCAACCAGTTGATCATGAGCCAGCAGTGTGCCCAGGTGGCTCTGAAGGCCAATGGCATCCTGGCTTGTATCAGGAATGGTGTGGCCAGCAGGAGCAGGGATGCAGTTCTCCCCCTGTACTCAGCACTGGGGAGGCCTCACCTCGAGTGCTGTGTCCAGTTCTGGGCCCCTCACTGCAAGAAAGGTATTGAGGTGCTGGAGCGGGTCCAGAGGAGAGCAACGAGGCCATTGAAGGGACTAGAGGGAAAGTCCTATGAGGAGAGGCTGAGGGAGCTGGCGTTGTTTAGTCTGGAGGAGACTCAGGGAGGACCTTATCACTCTCTACAACTACCTGGAGGGAAGTTGTAGTCAGGCGGGGGATGGGCTCTTCTCCCGGGTGACTAGTGGCAGGATGAGAGGGCATGGCCTGAAACTGCATCAGGGAAGGTTTAGGTTGGATCTCAGGAAGCTCTTCCTCACGGAGAGGGTGATCAGGCATTGGGATGCACTGCCCAGGGAAGTGGTGGAGCCACCGACTCTGGAGGTGTTTAAGGAAAGACTGGATGTGGCACCTAGTGCCATGCCATGGTCTAGCCATCGGCTGGACTTGATGATCTCAGAGGTCTTTTCCAGCCTCAGTAATTCTGTGATTCTGTGATTGTGCCATCTTCCCCAGTCCTGAGGTCAGGCCGACAGGCCTGTAGTATTCCCCGGATCCTCCTTGCGGCCCTTCTTGCAGATGGACGTCCCATCGGCATGCCTCCAGTCATCTGGGGCCATCTTCCTCCCTCAGGGGGAAGGGCACCTTGCAGGCCACAGGCCCCCCCAACTGCCTCAGGAGCCACACACGGTGATTTGCATGGCCGTCACAATGGCCTGGTGATGTCACAGGCTACCTCAGCGAGTCTTCTTCTGGGCCCCAGCAGCTGGCTGGCTCATTCGCTGAGCGTCCGGGCCCTCGAACGCCACCATGGCTGGCAGGAAGAGGACCCAGCGTGGCACAGCGAGTTGTTGCCCACCTCCGCGTGGGCGACAAATGGAGAGAAAGGAGAAGGCGTATGAGAGTAGGCAGAGGCCGCTGACCAGAAACACCAATTTAGGGAACTTTGGGACTCAGAAACACTGATTTAGGGAAATTTTGGGCTCAGAAACACCGATTTAGGGATCTTTTAGGCCCACCAACACCAAATAAAGGATCTTTGGGGCCCAGAAGCAATGATTTAGGGTACTTTTGGGCTGAAAAGCTCCAATTTAGGGATCTTTTAGGCCCAGAAAACAAAATTAGGGAACTTTTAGGCCCTGAAATACGATACTAGGGAAATTTGGGGCTCAGAAACTGATTTAGAGAACTTTTGGCTTCAGAAACACCAATTTAGGGAACTTTGGGGCCCAAAAGCATGAATTTAGGGAACATTTAGGCTCAGAAACATCAAATTAGGGAACTTTGGGGCACAGAAACACCAATTTAGGGATCTTTAGGCCCTGAAACACCAAATTAGGGAACTTTGGGGCTCAGGAATAGTGATTTAGAGAACTTTTAGTCCCAGGAACACCTAATCAGGGAACTTTTGGGCTCAGAAGTAGCGATTTAGGGAACTTTGGCCTCTGAAACACCAATTTAGGGATCTTTTAGGCCCAGAAAAACTAAATTAGGGAACTTTTAGGCTCAGAAACACCAAATTAGGGAACTGTGGGGCTCAGGAATAGTGATTTAGAGAACTTTGGGGCTCCGAAACAGTGATTCAGTGAACTTTTGGGCTCAGAAACACCGATTTAGGGATCTTTTAGGCCCAGAAACACAAACTTAGGGAACATTGGGACTGGGAAGCAGCGAATTAGGCAACTTTGGGGCTCAGAAGCAGCGAATTAGGGAACTTTGGGACTCAGAAACACCAATTTAGGGAACTTTGTGGCTCAGAAACACCAAATTAGGGAACTTTTGTGCTCAGAAGCACCAATTTCTGGATCTTTTAGGCCCAGAAAAACTAAATGAGGGAATTTTAGGCCCAGAAACACCAAATTAGGGAACTCTTGGGCTCATAAACACTGATTTAGTGAACGTTTGTGCTCTGAAACACCAATTTAGGGATCTTTTAGGCCCAGAAAACAAAATTAGGGAACTTTTAGGCCCTGAAATACGATACTAGGAAAATTTGGGGCTCAGAAACTGATTTAGAGAACTTTTGGCTTCAGAAACACCAATTTAGGGAACTTTGGGGCCCAGAAACAGTGATTTAGGGAACTTTGGGTCTCAGAAAGGCCAATTTAGGGATCTTTTATGCCCAAAAAAACTAAATGAGGGAACTTTCAGGCCCAGAAACACCAAATTAGGGAACTGTGGGGCTCAGGAATAGTGATTTAGATAACTTTTAGGCCCAGGAACACCTAATTAGGGAACTTTGGGACTCAGAAGCAGCGATTTAGGGAACTTTTGGGCTCAGAAACACCAATTTAGGGATCTTTTAGGCCCAGAAAAACTAAATTAGGGAACTTTTAGGCTCAGAAACACCAAATTAGGGAACTTTTGGGCTCCGAAACAGTGATTTAGTGAACGTTTGGGCTCAGAAACACCGATTTAGGGAGATTTTGGGTTCAGGAACACCAATTTAGGGAACTCTTGGGCTCAGAAAGAGTGATTTAGGAAACTTTGGGTCTCAGAAAGGCCGATTTAGGGATCTTTTATGCCCAGAAAAACTAAATGAGGGAACTTTCAGTCCCAGAAACACCAAATTAGGGAACTTTGGGGCTCAGAAAGAGAGATTTAGAGAAGGTTTGTGCTCAGAAACAAAGATTTAGGGATCTTTAAGGCCCAGAAACACCAAATTAGGGAACTTTGGGGCTCAGAAGCAGCGATTTAGGGAACTTTTAGGCCAAGAAATACTAAATGAGGGAACTTTTGGGCTCAAAAGCACCAATTTCTGGATCTTTTAGGCCCAGAAATACTAAATGAGGGAACTATTGGTCTCAGAAGGACCAGTTTAGGGATCTTTAAGGCCCAGAGAAACTAAATTAGGGTACTTTTAGGCCCAGAAACACCAACTTAGGGAACACTGGGAATCAGAAGCAGCGAATTAGGTAATTTTGGAGCTCAGAAGCAGCGAATTAGGGAACTTTGGGGCTCAGAAACACCAATTTAGGGAATTTTGGGGCTCAGAAACACCAAATTAGGGAATTTAAGTCTCAGAAACCACAATTTACGGAACTTTTGTGCTCAGGAACACCAATTTAGGGAACTTTAGGGCTCAGGAACACCAACTTAGGGAACTCTTGGGCTCAGAAAGAGTGATTTAGGAAACTTTGGGTCTCAGAAAGGCCGATTTAGGGATCTTTTATGCCCAGAAAAACTAAATGAGGGAACTTTCAGTCCCAGAAACACCAAATTAGGGAACTGTGGGGCTCAGGAATAGTGATTTAGAGAACTTTTAGGCCCAGGAACACCTAATTAGGGAACTTTGGGACTCAGAAGCAGCGATTTAGGGAACTATTGGGCTCAGAAGCACCAGTTTAGGGATCTTTAAGGCCCAGAGAAACTAAATTAGGGTACTTTTAGGCCCAGAAACACCAACTTAGGGAACACTGGGAATCAGAAGCAGCGAATTAGGTAATTTTGGAGCTCAGAAGCAGCGAATTAGGGAACTTTGGGGCTCAGAAACACCAATTTAGGGAATTTTGGGGCTCAGAAACACCAAATCAGGGAACTTTAAGTCTCAGAAACCACAATTTACGGAACTTTTGTGCTCAGGAACACCAATTTAGGGAACTTTAGGGCTCAGGAACACCAACTTAGGGAACTCTTGGGCTCAGAAAGAGTGATTTAGGGAACTTTGGGTCTCAGAAAGGCCGATTTAGGGATCTTTTATGCCCAGAAAAACTAAATGAGGGAACTTTCAGTCCCAGAAACACCAAATTAGGGAACTGTGGGGCTCAGGAATAGTGATTTAGAGAACTTTTAGGCCCAGGAACACCTAATTAGGGAACTTTGGGACTCAGAAGCAGCGATTTAGGGAACTTTTAGGCCAAGAAATACTAAATGAGGGAACTTTTGGGCTCAGAAGCACCAATTTCTGGATCTTTTAGGCCCAGAAATACTAAATGAGGGAACTTTTCGGCCCAGAAACACCATATTAGGGAACTTTGGGGCTCAGAAACAGAGATTTAGAGAACGTTTGGGCTCAGAAACACCGATTTAGGGATCTTTTAGGCCCAGAAACACCAATTTAGGGAACTTTGGGACTCAGAAACACTGATTTAGGGAAATTTTGGGCTCAGAAACACCGATTTAGGGATCTTTTAGGCCCACCAACACCAAATAAAGGATCTTTGGGGCCCAGAAGCAATGATTTA
Source organism: Trogon surrucura (assembly GCA_020746105.1). Taxonomy (NCBI): domain Eukaryota; kingdom Metazoa; phylum Chordata; class Aves; order Trogoniformes; family Trogonidae; genus Trogon; species Trogon surrucura. The sequence goes on from JAJGST010000077.1 coordinate 103,972, forward strand.
GGGTACTTTTGGGCTGAAAAGCTCCAATTTAGAGATCTTTTAGGCCCAGAAAACAAAATTAGGGAACTTTTAGGCCCTGAAATACGATACTAGGGAAATTTGGGGCTCAGAAACTGATTTAGAGAACTTTTGGCTTCAGAAACACCAATTTAGGGAACTTTGGGGCCCAAAAGCATGAATTTAGGGAACGTTTAGGCTCAGAAACATCAAATTAGGGAACTTTGGGGCACAGAAACACCAATTTAGGGATCTTTAGGCCCTGAAACACCAAATTAGGGAACTGTGGGGCTCAGGAATAGTGATTTAGAGAACTTTTAGTCCCAGGAACACCTAATCAGGGAACTTTTGGGCTCAGAAGTAGCGATTTAGGGAACTTTGGCCTCTGAAACACCAATTTAGGGATCTTTTAGGCCCAGAAACACAAACTTAGGGAACTTTTAGACTCAGAAACACCGAATTAGGGAACTGTGGGGCTCAGGAATAGTGATTTAGAGAACTTTTAGGCCCAGGAACACCTAATTAGGGAACTTTGGGGCTCCGAAACAGTGATTCAGTGAACTTTTGGGCTCAGAAACACCGATTTAGGGATCTTTTAGGCCCAGAAACACAAACTTAGGGAACATTGGGACTGGGAAGCAGCGAATTAGGCAACTTTGGGGCTCAGAAGCAGCGAATTAGGGAACTTTGGGGCTCAGAAACACCAAATTAGGGGAACTTTTGTGCTCAGAAGCACCAATTTCTGGATCTTTTAGGCCCAGAAAAACTAAATGAGGGAATTTTAGGCCCAGAAACACCAAATTAGGGAACTCTTGGGCTCATAAACGCTGATTTAGTGAACGTTTGTGCTCTGAAACACCAATTTAGGGATCTTTTAGGCCCAGAAAACAAAATTAGGGAACTTTTAGGCCCTGAAATACGATACTAGGGAAATTTGGGGCTCAGAAACTGATTTAGAGAACTTTTGGCTTCAGAAACACCAATTTAGGGAACTTTGGGGCCCAGAAACAGTGATTTAGGGAACTTTGGGTCTCAGAAAGGCCAATTTAGGGATCTTTTATGCCCAAAAAAACTAAATGAGGGAACTTTTAGGCCCAGAAACACCAAATTAGGGAACTGTGGGGCTCAGGAATAGTGATTTAGAGAACTTTTAGGCCCAGGAACACCTAATTAGGGAACTTTGGGACTCAGAAGCAGCGATTTAGGGAACTTTTAGGCCCAGAAAAACAAAATGAGGGAACTTTTAGGCTCAGAAACACCAAATTAGGGAACTTTGGGGCTCCGAAACAATGATTTAGTGAACGTTTGGGCTCAGAAACACCGATTTAGGGAGATTTTGGGTTCAGGAACACCAACTTAGGGAACTCTTGGGCTCAGAAAGAGTGATTTAGGAAACTTTAGGTCTCAGAAAGGCCGATTTAGGGATCTTTTATGCCCAGAAAAACTAAATGAGGGAACTTTCAGTCCCAGAAACACCAAATTAGGGAACTTTGGGGCTCAGAAAGAGAGATTTAGAGAAGGTTTGGGCTCAGAAACAAAGATTTAGGGATCTTTAAGGCCCAGAAACACCAAATTAGGGAACTTTGGGGCTCAGGAATAGTGATTTAGAGAACTTTTAGGCCCAGGAACACCTAATTAGGGAACTTTGGGACTCAGAAGCAGCGATTTAGGGAACTTTTGGGCTCAGAAGCACCAGTTTAGGGATCTTTAAGGCCCAGAGAAACTAAATTAGGGTACTTTTAGGCCCAGAAACACCAACTTAGGGAACATTGGGACTGGGAAGCAGCGAATTAGGCAACTTTGGCGCTCAGAAGCAGCGAATTAGGGAACTTTGGGGTCAGAAACACCAATTTAGGGAACTTTAGATCTCATAAACAGAGATTTAGAGAACGTTTGGGCCCAGAAACATCGATTTAGGGATCTTTTAGGCCCAGAAAAACCAATTTAGGGAACTTTGGGTCTCAGAAATTCTGATTTAGGGAACTTTTGTGCCCGGAAACACCGATTTCGGGAACTTTAAGGCCCACCAACACCAAATAAAGGATCTTTGGGGCCCAGAAGCAATGATTTAGGGTACTTTTGGGCTCAAAAGCACCAATTTAGGGATCTTTTAGGCCCAGACAACAAAATTAGGGAATTTTTAGGCCCTGAAATACGATACTAGGGAAATTTGGGGCTCAGAAACTGGTTTAGAGAACTTTTGGATTCAGAAACACCAATTTAGGGAACTTTGGGGCCCAGAAACAGTGATTTAGGGAACTTTGGGTCTCAGAAAGGCCAATTTAGGGATCTTATATGCCCAGAAAAACTAAATGAGGGAACTTTTAGGCTCAGAAACACAATATTAGGGAACTTTGGGGCTTAGAAACAGAGATTTAGAGAACGTTTGGGCTCAGAAACACCGATTTAGGGATCTTTTAGGACCAGAAACACCAATTTAGGGAACTTTGGGGCTCAAAAGCATGAATTTAGGGAACATTTAGGCTCAGAAACATCAAATTAGGGAACTTTGGGGCACAGAAACACCAATTTAGGGATCTTTAGGCCCTGAAACACCAAATTAGGGAACTTTGGGGCTCAGGAATAGTGATTTAGAGAACTTTTAGTTCCAGGAACACCTAATCAGGGAACTTTTGGGCTCAGAAGTAGCGATTTAGGGAACTTTGGCCTCTGAAACACCAATTTAGGGATCTTTTAGGCCCAGAAAAACTAAATGAGCGAACTTTTAGGCTCAGAGACACCGAATTAGGGAACTGTGGGGCTCAGGAATAGTGATTTAGAGAACCTTTGGCCTCAGAAACACCAATTTAGGGATCTTTTAGGCCCAGAAAAACTAAATGAGGGAACTTTTCGGCTCAGAAACACCAAATTAGGGAACTTTGGGGCTCCGAAACAGTGATTTAGTGAACGTTTGGGCTCAGAAACACCGATTTAGGGAGATTTTGGGTTCAGGAACACCAACTTAGGGAACTCTTGGGCTCAGAAAGAGTGATTTAGGAAACTTTGGGTCTCAGAAACACCGATTTAGGGAACTTTTATGCCCAGAAAAACTAAATGAGGGAACTTTCAGTCCCAGAAACACCAAATTAGGGAATTTTGGGGCTCAGAAAGAGAGTTTTAGAGAAGGTTTGGGCTCAGAAACAAAGATTTAGGGATCTTTAAGGCCCAGAAACACCAAATTAGGGAACTTTGGGGCTCAGGAATAGCGATTTAGAGAACTTTTAGGCCCAGGAACACCAAATTAGGGAACTTTGGGGCTCCGAAACAGTGATTTAGTGAACGTTTGGTCTCAGAAACACCGATTTAGGGAGATTTTGGGTTCAGGAACACCAACTTAGGGAACTCTTGGGCTCAGAAAGAGTGATTTAGGAAACTTTAGGTCTCAGAAAGGCCGATTTAGGGATCTTTTATGCCCAGAAAAACTAAATGAGGGAACTTTCAGTCCCAGAAACACCAAATTAGGGAACTTTGGGGCTCAGAAAGAGAGATTTAGAGAAGGTTTGGGCTCAGAAACAAAGATTTAGGGATTTTTAAGGCCCAGGAACACCGAATTAGGGAACTTTGGGACTCAGAAGCAGCGATTTAGGGAACTATTGGGCTCAGAAGCACCAGTTTAGGGATCTTTAAGGCCCAGAGAAACTAAATTAGGGTACTTTTAGGCCCAGAAACACCAACTTAGGGAACACTGGGAATCAGAAGCAGCGAATTAGGTAATTTTGGAGCTCAGAAGCAGCGAATTAGGGAACTTTGGGGCTCAGAAACACCAATTTAGGGAATTTTGGGGCTCAGAAACACCAAATCAGGGAACTTTAAGTCCAAGAAACCACAATTTACGGAACTTTTGTGCTCAGGAACACCAATTTAGGGAACTTTAGGGCTCAGGAACACCAACTTAGGGAACTCTTGGGCTCAGAAAGAGTGATTTAGGGAACTTTGGGTCTCAGAAAGGCCGATTTAGGGATCTTTTATGCCCAGAAAAACTAAATGAGGGAACTTTCAGTCCCAGAAACACCAAATTAGGGAACTGTGGGGCTCAGGAATAGTGATTTAGAGAACTTTTAGGCCCAGGAACACCTAATTAGGGAACTTTGGGGCTCAGAAGCAGCGATTTAGGGAACTTTTGGCCTCAGAAACACCAATTTCTGGATCTTTTAGGCCCAGAAAAACTAAATTAGGGAACTTTTAGGCTCAGAAACACCAAATTAGGGAACTTTTGGGCTCCGAAACAGTGATTTAGTGAACGTTTGGGCTCAGAAACACCGATTTAGGGAGATTTTGGGTTCAGGAACACCAACTTAGGGAACTCTTGGGCTCAGAAAGAGTGATTTAGGAAACTTTAGGTCTCAGAAAGGCCGATTTAGGGATCTTTTATGCCCAGAAAAACTAAATGAGGGAACTTTCAGTCCCAGAAACACCAAATTAGGGAACTTTGGGGCTCAGAAAGAGAGATTTAGAGAAGGTTTGGGCTCAGAAACAAAGATTTAGGGATCTTTAAGGCCCAGAAACACCCAATTAGGGAACTTTGGGGCTCAGGAATAGTGATTTAGAGAACTTTTAGGCCCAGGAACACCTAATTAGGGAACTTTGGGACTCAGAAGCAGCGATTTAGGGAACTATTGGGCTCAGAAGCACCTGTTTAGGGATCTTTAAGGCCCAGAGAAACTAAATTAGGGTACTTTTAGGCCCAGAAACACCAATTCAGGGAACACTGGGAATCAGAAGCAGCGAATTAGTTAATTTTGGAGCTCAGAAGCAGCGAATTAGGGAACTTTTGTGCTCAGGAACACCAATTTAGGGAACTTTAGGGCTCAGGAACACCAACTTAGGCAACTCTTGGGCTCAGAAAGAGTGATTTAGGGAACTTTGGGTCTCAGAAAGGCCGATTTAGGGATCTTTTATGCCCAGAAAAACTAAATGAGGGAACTTTCAGTCCCAGAAACACCAAATTAGGGAACTGTGGGGCTCAGGAATAGTGATTTAGAGAACTTTTAGGCCCATGAACACCTAATTAGTGAACTGTGGAGCTCAGAAGCAGCGATTTAGGGAACTTTTAGGACAAGAAATACTAAATGAGGGAACTTTGGGACTCAGAAGTACCAATTTCTGGATCTTTTAGGCCCAGAAATACTAAATGAGGGAACTTTTAGGCCCAGAAACACCATATTAGGGAACTTTGGGGCTCAGAAACAGAGATTTAGAGAACGTTTGGGCTCAGAAACACCGATTTAGGGATCTTTTAGGCCCACAAACACCAAATAAAGGATCTTTGGGGCCCAGAAGCAATGATTTAGGGTACTTTTGGGCTGAAAAGCTCCAATTTAGGGATCTTTTAGGCCCAGAAAACAAAATTAGGGAACTTTTAGGCCCTGAAATACGATACTAGGGAAATTTGGGGATCAGAAACTGATTTAGAGAACTTTTGGCTTCAGAAACACCAAATTAGGGAACTGTGGGGCCCAAAAGCATGAATGTAGGGAACATTTAGGCTCAGAAACATCAAATTAGGGAACTTTGGGGCACAGAAACACCAATTTAGGGATCTTTAGGCCCAGAAACACAAACTTAGGGAACATTGGGACTGGGAAGCAGCGAATTAGGCAACTTTGGGGCTCAGAAACAGCGAATTAGGGAACTTTGGGGCTCAGAAACACCAATTTAGGGAACTTTAGGTCTCATAAACAGAGATTTAGAGAACGTTTGGGCCCAGAAACATCGATTTAGGGATCTTTTAGGCCCAGAAACACCAATTTAGGGAACTTTGGGTCTCAGAAACTCTGATTTAGGGAACGTTTGGGCCCGGAAACACCGATTTCGGGAACTTTAAGGCCCACCAACACCAAATAAAGGATCTTTGGGGCCCAGAAGCAATGATTTAGGGTACTTTTGGTCTGAAAAGCTCCAATTTAGGGATCTTTTAGGCCCAGACAACAAAATTAGGGAACTTTTAGGCCCTGAAATACGATACTAGGGAAATTTGGGGCTCAGAAACTGATTTAGAGAACTTTTGGCTTCAGAAACACCAATTTAGGGAACTTTGGGGCCCAAAAGCATGAATTTAGGGAACATTTAGGCTCAGAAACACCAAATTAGGGAACTTTGGGGCTCAGGAATAGTGATTTAGAGAACTTTTAGGCCCAGGAACACCTAATTAGGGAACTTTGGGGCTCCGAAACAGTGATTCAGTGAACTTTTGGGCTCAGAAACACCGATTTAGGGATCTTTTAGGCCCAGAAACACAAACTTAGGGAACATTGGGACTGGGAAGCAGCGAATTAGGCAACTTTGGGGCTCAGAAGCAGCGAATTAGGGAACTTTGGGGCTCAGAAACACCAATTTAGGGATCTTTTAGGCCCAGAAAAACTAAATTAGGGAACTTTTAGGCTCAGAAACACCAAATTAGGGAACTTTTGGGCTCCGAAACAGTGATTTAGTGAACGTTTGGGCTCAGAAACACCGATTTAGGGAGATTTTGGGTTCAGGAACACCAACTTAGGGAACTCTTGGGCTCAGAAAGAGTGATTTAGGAAACTTTAGGTCTCAGAAAGGCCGATTTAGGGATCTTTTATGCCCAGAAAAACTAAATGAGGGAACTTTCAGTCCCAGAAACACCAATTTAGGGAACTTTGGGGCTCAGAAGGAGAGATTTAGAGAACGTTTGTGCTCAGAAACAAAGATTTAGGGATCTTTAAGGCCCAGAAACACCAAATTAGGGAACTTTGGGGCTCAGGAATAGTGATTTAAAGAACTTTTAGGCCCAGGAACACCTAATTAGGGAACTTTGGGACTCAGAAGCAGCGATTTAGGGAACTATTGGGCTCAGAAGCACCAGTTTAGGGATCTTAAGGCCCAGAGAAACTAAATTAGGGTACTTTTAGGCCCAGAAACACCAACTTAGGGAACACTGGGAATCAGAAGCAGTGAATTAGGTAATTTTGGAGCTCAGAAGCAGCGAATTAGGGAACTTTGGGGCTCAGAAACACCAATTTAGGGAACTTTAGGTCTCATAAAAAGAGATTTAGAGAACGTTTGGGCCCAGAAACATCGATTTAGGGATCTTTTAGGCCCAGAAACACCAATTTAGGGAACTTGGGGCTAAGAAACACCAAATCAGGGAACTTTAAGTCTCAGAAACCACAATTTACGGAACTTTTGTGCTCAGGAACACCAATTTAGGGAACTTTAGGGCTCAGGAACACCAACTTAGGGAACACTTGGGCTCAGAAAGAGTGATTTAGGGAACTTTGGGTCTCAGAAAGGCCGATTTAGGGATCTTTTATGCCCAGAAAAACTAAATGAGGGAACTTTAAGGCCCAGAAACACCAAATTAGGGAACTGTGGGGCTCAGGAATAGTGATTTAGAGAACTTTTAGGCCCAGGAACACCTAATTAGGAAAATTTGGGACTCAGAAGCAGCGATTTAGGGAACTTTTAGACCAAGAAATACTAAATGAGGGAACTTTTGGGCTCAGAAGCACCAATTTCTGGAACTTTTAGGCCCAGAAATACTAAATGAGGGAACTTTTCGGCCCCGAAACACCATATTAGGGAACTTTGGGGCTCAGAAACAGAGATTTAGAGAACGTTTGGGCTCAGAAACACCGATTTAGGGATCTTTTAGGCCCACCAACACCAAATAAAGGATCTTTGGGGCCCAGAAGCAATGATTTAGGGTACTTTGGGGCTGAAAAGCTCCAATTTAGGGATCTTTTAGGCCCAGAAAACAAAATTAGGGAACTTTTAGGCCCTGAAATACGATACTAGGGAAATTTGGGGCTCAGAAACTGATTTAGAGAACTTTTGGCTTCAGAAACACCAATTTAGGGAACTGTGGGGCCCAAAAGCATGAATTTAGGGAACATTTAGGCTCAGAAACATCAAATTAGGGAACTTTGGGGCACAGAAACACCAATTTAGGGATCTTTAGGTCCTGAAACACCAAATTAGGGAACTTTGTGGCTCAGGAATAGTGATTTAGAGAACTTTTAGTCCCAGGAACACCTACTCAGGGAACTTTTGGGCTCAGAAGTAGCGATTTAGGGAACTTTGGCCTCAGAAACACGAATTTAGGGATCTTTTAGGCCCAGAAAAACTAAATTAGGGAACTTTGGGGCTCTAGAATAGTGATTTAGAGAACTTTTAGTTCCAGGAACAACTAATTTAGGGAACTTTTGGGCTCAGAGGTAGCGATTTAGGGAACTTTGGCCTCTGAAACACCAATTTAGGGATCTTTTAGGCCCAGAAAAACTAAATGAGGGAACTTTTAGGCTCAGAAACACCGAATTAAGGAACTGTGGGGCTCAGGAATAGTGATTTAGAGAACTTTTAGGCCCAGGAACACCTAATTAGGGAACTTTGGGGCTACGAAACAGTGATTCAGTGAACTTTTGGGCTCAGAAACACCAATTTAGGGAACTTTAGGGCTCAGGAACACCAACTTAGGGCACTCTTGGGCTCAGAAAGAGTGATTTAGGGAACTTTGGGTCTCAGAAAGGCCGATTTAGGGATCTTTTATGCCCAGAAAAACTAAATGAGGGAACTTTCAGTCTCAGAAACACCAAATTAGGGAACTGTGGGGCTCAGGAATAGTGATGTAGAGAACTTTTAGGCCCAGGAACACCTAATTAGGGAACTTTGGGACTCAGAAGCAGCGATTTAGGGAACTTTTGGCCTCAGAAACACCAATTTAGGGACCTTTTAGGCCCAGAAAAACTAAATTAGGGAACTTTTAGGCAGAGAAACACTAAATTAGGGAACTTTGGGACTCCGAAACAGTGATTTAGTGAACGTTTGGGCTCAGAAACACCGATTTAGGGAGATTTTGGGTTCAGGAACACCAACTTAGGGAACTCTTGGGCTCAGAAAGAGTGATTTAGGAAACTTTAGGTCTCAGAAAGGCCGATTTAGGGATCTTTTATGCCCAGAAAAACTAAATGAGGGAACTTTCAGTCCCAGAAACACCAATTTAGGGAACTTTGGGGCTCAGAAAGAGAGATTTAGAGAAGGTTTGTGCTCAGAAACAAAGATTTAGGGATCTTTAAGGCCCAGAAACACCAAATTAGGGAACTTTGGGGCTCAGGAATAGTGATTTAGAGAACTTTTAGGCCCAGGAACACCTAATTAGGGAACTTTGGGACTCAGAAGCAGCGATTTAGGGAACTATTGGGCTCAGAAGCACCAGTTTAGGGATCTTAAGGCCCAGAGAAACTAAATTAGGGTACTTTCAGGCCCAGAAACACCAACTTAGGGAACACTGGGAATCAGAAGCAGCGAATTAGGTAATTTTGGAGCTCAGAAGCAGCGAATTAGGGAACTTTGGGGCTCAGAAACACCAATTTAGGGAACTTTAGGTCTCATAAAAAGAGATTTAGAGAACGTTTGGGCCCAGAAACATCGATTTAGGGATCTTTTAGGCCCAGAAACACCAATTTAGGGAACTTGGGGCTAAGAAACACCAAATCAGGGAACTTTAAGTCTCAGAAACCACAATTTACGGAACTTTTGTGCTCAGGAACACCAATTTAGGGAACTTTAGGGCTCAGGAACACCAACTTAGGGAACTCTTGGGCTCAGAAAGAGTGATTTAGGGAACTTTGGGTCTCAGAAAGGCCGATTTAGGGATCTTTTATGCCCAGAAAAACTAAATGAGGGAACTTTAAGGCCCAGAAACACCCAATTAGGGAACTTTGGGGCTCAGGAATAGTGATTTAGAGAACTTTTAGGCCCAGGAACACCTAATTAGGAAACTTTGGGACTCAGAAGCAGCGATTTAGGGAACTTTTAGGCCAAGAAATACTAAATGAGGGAACTTTTGGGCTCAGAAGCACCAATTTCTGGAACTTTTAGACCCAGAAATACTAAATGAGGGAACTTTTCGGCCCCGAAACACCATATTAGGGAACTTTGGGGCTCAGAAACAGAGATTTAGAGAACGTTTGGGCTCAGAAACACCGATTTAGGGATCTTTTAGGCCCAGAAACACCAAATAAAGGATCTTTGGGGCCCAGAAGCAATGATTTAGGGTACTTTTGGGCTGAAAAGCTCCAATTTAGGGATCTTTTAGGCCCAGAAAACAAAATTAGGGAACTTTTAGGCCCTGAAATACGATACTAGGGAAATTTGGGGCTCAGAAACTGATTTAGAGAACTTTTGGCTTCAGAAACACCAATTTAGGGAACTGTGGGGCCCAAAAGCATGAATTTAGGGAACATTTAGGCTCAGAAACATCAAATTAGGGAACTTTGGGGCACAGAAACACCAATTTAGGGATCTTTAGGTCCTGAAACACCAAATTAGGGAACTTTGGGGCTCAGGAATAGTGATTTAGAGAACTTTTAGTCCCAGGAACACCTACTCAGGGAACTTTTGGGCTCAGAAGTAGCGATTTAGGGAACTTTGGCCTCAGAAACACGAATTTAGGGATCTTTTAGGCCCAGAAAAACTAAATTAGGGAACTTTGGGGCTCAGGAATAGTGATTTAGAGAACTTTTAGTTCCAGGAACACCTAATTTAGGGAACTTTTGGGCTCAGAGGTAGCGATTTAGGGAACTTTGGCCTCTGAAACACCAATTTAGGGATCTTTTAGACCCAGAAAAACTAAATGAGGGAACTTTTAGGCTCAGAAACACCGAATTAGGGAACTGTGGGGCTCAGGAATAGTGATTTAGAGAACTTTTAGGCCCAGGAACACCTAATTAGGGAACTTTGGGGCTCCGAAACAGTGATTCAGTGAACTTTTGGGCTCAGAAACACCAATTTAGGGAACTTTAGGGCTCAGGAACACCAACTTAGGGAACTCTTGGGCTCAGAAAGAGTGATTTAGGGAACTTTGGGTCTCAGAAAGGCCGATTTAGGTATCTTTTATGCCCAGAAAAACTAAATGAGGGAACTTTCAGTCTCAGAAACACCAAATTAGGGAACTGTGGGGCTCAGGAATAGTGATGTAGAGAACTTTTAGGCCCAGGAACACCTAATTAGGGAACTTTGGGACTCAGAAGCAGCGATTTAGGGAACTTTTGGCCTCAGAAACACCAATTTAGGGACCTTTTAGGCCCAGAAAAACTAAATTAGGGAACTTTTAGGCAGAGAAACACCAAATTAGGGAACTTTGGGACTCCGAAACAGTGATTTAGTGAATGTTTGGGCTCAGAAACACCGATTTACGGAGATTTTGCGTTCAGGAACACCAACTTAGGGAACTCTTGCGCTCAGAAAGAGTGATTTAGGAAACTTTAGGTCTCAGAAAGGCCGATTTAGGGATCTTTTATGCCCAGAAAAACTAAATGAGGGAACTTTCAGTCCCAGAAACACCAAATTAGGGAACTTTGGGGCTCAGAAAGAGAGATTTAGAGAAGGTTTGGGCTCAGAAACAAAGATTTAGGGATCTTTAAGGCCCAGAAACACCCAATTAGGGAACTTTGGGGCTCAGGAATAGTGATTTAGAGAACTTTTAGGCCCAGAAACACCAAATTAGGGAACTTTGGGGCTCCGAAACAGTGATTTAGTGAACGTTTGGGCTCAGAAACACCGATTTAGGGAGATTTTGGGTTCAAGAACAACAACTTACGGAACTCTTACGTTCAAAAAGAGTGATTTAGGAAACTTTGGGTCTCAGAAAGGCCGATTTAGGGATCTTTTACGCCCAGAAAAACTAAATGAGGGAACTTTCAGTCCCAGAAACACCAAATTAGGGAACTTTGGGGCTCAGAAAGAGAGATTTAGAGAAGGTTTGGGCTCAGAAACAAAGATTTAGGGATCTTTAAGGCCCAGAAACACCCAATTAGGGAACTTTGGGACTCAGAAGCAGCGATTTAGGGAACTATTGGGCTCAGAAGCACCAGTTTAGGGATCTTTAAGGCCCAGAGAAACTAAATCAGGGTACTTTTAGGTCCAGAAACACCAACTTAGGGAACACTGGGAATCAGAAGCAGCGAATTAGGGAACTTTGGGGCTCAGAAGCAGCGAATTAGGGAACTTTGGGGCTCAGAAACACCAATTTAGGGAATTTTGGGGCTCAGAAACACCAAATTAGGGAACTTTAAGTCTCAGAAACCACAATTTACGGAACTTTTGTGCTCAGGAACACCAATTTAGGGAACTTTAGGGCTCAGGAACACCAACTTAGGGAACTCTTGGGCTCAGAAAGAGTGATTTAGGGAACTTTGGGTCTCAGAAAGGCCGATTTAGGGATCTTTTATGCCCAAAAAAACTAAATGAGGGAACTTTCAGTCCCAGAAACACCAAATTAGGGAACTGTGGGGCTCAGGAATAGTGATGTAGAGAACTTTTAGGCCCAGGAACACCTAATTAGGGAACTTTGGGACTCAGAAGCAGCGATTTAGGGAACTTTTAGGCCAAGAAATACTAAATGAGGGAACTTTTGGGCTCAGAAGCACCAATTTCTGGATCTTTCAGTCCCTGAAACACCAAATTAGGGAACTTTGGGGCTCAGAAAGAGAGATTTAGAGAAGGTTTGGGCTCAGAAACAAAGATTTAGGGATCTTTAAGGCCCAGAAACACCAAATTAGGGAACTTTGGGGCTCAGGAATAGTGATTTAGAGAACTTTTAGGCCCAGGAACACCTAATTAGGGAACTTTGGGGCTCCGAAACAGTGATTTAGTGAACGTTTGGTCTCAGAAACACCGATTTAGGGAGATTTTGGGTTCAGGAACACCAACTTAGGGAACTCTTACGTTCAGAAAGAGTGATTTACGAAACTTTGGATCTCAGAAAGGCCGATTTAGGGATCTTTTATGCGCAGAAAAACTAAATGAGGGAACTTTCAGTCCCAGAAACACCAAATTAGGGAAATTTGGGGCTCAGAAAGAGAGATTTAGAGAAGGTTTGGGCTCAGAAACAAAGATTTAGGGATCTTTAAGGCCCAGGAACACCTAATTAGGGAACTTTGGGACTCAGAAGCAGCGATTTAGGGAACTATTGGGTTCAGAAGCGCCAGTTTAGGGATCTTTAAGGCCCAGAGAAACTAAATCAGGGTACTTTTAGGCCCAGAAACACCAACTTAGGGAACACTGGGAATCAGAAGCAGTGAATTTAGTAATTTTGGAGCTCAGAAGCAGCGAATTAGGGAACTTTGGGGCTCAGAAACACCAATTTAGGGAATTTTGGGGCTCAGAAACACCAAATCAGGGAACTTTAAATCTCAGAAACCACAATTTACGGAACTTTTGTGCTCAGGAACACCAATTTAGGGAACTTTAGGGCTCAGGAACACCAACTTAGGGAACTCTTGGGCTCAGAAAGAGTGATTTAGGGAACTTTGGGTCTCAGAAAGGCCGATTTAAGGATCTTTTATGCCCAGAAAAACTAAATGAGGGAACTTTCAGTCCCAGAAACACCAAATTAGGGAACTGTGGGGCTCAGGAATAGTGATGTAGAGAACTTTTAGGCCCAGGAACACCTAATTAGGGAACTTTGGGACTCAGAAGCAGCGATTTAGGGAACTTTTAGGCCAAGAAATACTAAATGAGGGAACTTTTGGGCTCAGAAGCACCAATTTCTGGATCTTTTAGGCCCAGAAATACTAAATGAGGGAACTTTTCGGCCCAGAAACACCATATTAGGGAACTTTGGGGCTCAGAAACAGAGATTTAGAGAAGGTTTGGGCTCAGAAACATCGATTTAGGGATCTTTTAGGCCCAGAAACACCAATTTAGGGAACTTTGGGACTCAGAAACACTGATTTAGGGAAATTTTGGGCTCAGAAACACGGATTTAGTGATCTTTTAGGCCCACAAACACCAAATAAAGGATCTTTGGGGCCCAGAAGCAATGATTTAGGGTACTTTTGGGCTGAAAAGCTCCAATTTAGGGATCTTTTAGGCCCAGAAAACAAAATTAGGGAACTTTTAGGCCCTGAAATACGATACTAGGGAAATTTGGGGCTCAGAAACTGATTTAGAGAACTTTTGGCTTCAGAAACACCAATTTAGGGAACTTTGGGGCCCAAAAGCATGAATTTAGGGAACATTTAGGCTCAGAAACATCAAATTAGGGAACTTTGGGGCACAGAAACACCAATTTAGGGATCTTTAGGCCCAGAAACACCAAATTAGGGAACTTTGGGGCTCAGGAATAGTGATTTAGAGAACTTTTAGTCCCAGGAACACCTAATCAGGGAACTTTTGGGCTCAGAAGTAGCGATTTAGGGAACTTTGGCCTCTGAAACACCAATTTAGGGATCTTTTAGGCCCAGAAAAACTAAATGAGGGAACTTTTAGGCTCAGAAACACCGAATTAGGGAACTGTGGGGCTCAGGAATAGTGATTTAGAGAACTTTTAGGCCCAGGAACACCTAATTAGGGAACTTTGGGGCTCCGAAACAGTGATTCAGTGAACTTTTGGGCTCAGAAACACCAATTTAGGGAACTTTCAGTCCCAGAAACACCAAATTAGGGAACTGTGGGGCTCAGAAAGAGTGATTTAGGGAACTTTGGGTCTCAGAAAGGCCGATTTAGGGATCTTTTATGTCCAGAAAAACTAAATGAGGGAACTTTCAGTCCCAGAAACACCAAATTAGGGAGCTGTGGGGCTCAGGAATAGTGATTTAGAGAACTTTTAGGCCCAGGAACACCTAATTAGGGAACTTTGGGACTCAGAAGCAGCGATTTAGGGAACTTTTAGGCCAAGAAATACTAAATGAGGGAACTTTTGGGCTCAGAAGCACCAATTTCTGGATCTTTTAGGCCCAGAAATACTAAATGAGGGAACTTTTAGGTTCCGAAACACCATGTTAGGGGAATTTGGGGCTCAGAAACAGAGATTTAGAGAACATTTGGGCTCAGAAACACCGATTTAGGGATCTTTTAGGCCCAGAAACACCAATTTAGGGAACTTTGGGACTCAGAAACACTGATTTAGGGAAATTTTGGGCTCAGAAACACCGATTTAGGGATCTTTTAGGCCCACCAACACCAAATAAAGGATCTTTGGGGCCCAGAAGCAATGATTTAGGGTATTTTTGGGATGAAAAACTCCAATTTAGAGATCCTTTAGGCCCAGAAAACAAAATTAGGGAACTTTTAGGCCCTGAAATACGATACTAGGGAAATTTGGGGCTCAGAAACTGATTTAGAGAACTTTTGGCTTCAGAAACACCAATTTAGGGAACTTTGGGGCCCAAAAGCATGAATTTAGGGAACATTTAGGCTCAGAAACATCAAATTAGGGAACTTTGGGGCACAGAAACACCAATTTAGGGATCTTTAGGCCCTGAAACACCAAATTAGGGAACTTTGTGGCTCAGGAATAGTGATTTAGAGAACTTTTAGTCCCAGGAACACCTAATCAGGGAACTTTTGGGCTCAGAAGTAGCGATTTAGGGAACTTTGGCCTCTGAAACACCAATTTAGGGATCTTTTAGGCCCAGAAAAACTAAATTAGGGAACTTTTAGGCTCAGAAACACCGAATTAGGGAACTGTGGGGCTCAGGAATAGTGATTTAGAGAACTTTTAGGCCCAGGAACACCTAATTAGGGAACTTTGGGGCTCCGAAACAGTGATTCAGTGAACTTTTGGGCTCAGAAACACCAATTTAGGGAACTTTAGGGCTCAGGAACACCAATTTAGGGAACTCTTGGGCTCAGAAACAGTGATTTAGTGAACGTTTGTGCTCTGAAACACCAATTTAGGGATCTTTTAGGCCCAGAAAACAAAATTAGGGAACTTTTATTCCCTGAAATACGATAGTAGGAAAATTTGGGGCTCAGAAACTGATTTAGAGAACTTTTGGCTTCAGAAACACCAATTTAGGGAACTTTGGGGCCCAGAAACAGTGATTTAGGGAACTTTGGGTCTCAGAAAGGCCAATTTAGGGATCTTTTATGCCCAGAAAAACTAAATGAGGGAACTTTTAGGCCCAGAAACACCATATTAGGGAACTTTGGGGCTTAGAAACAGAGATTTAGAGAACGTTTGGGCTCAGAAACACCAATTTAGGGAGATTTTGGATCCAAGAACAACAACTTAGGGAACTCTTACGTTCAGAAAGAGTGATTTAGGAAACTTTGGGTCTCAGAAAGGCCGATTTAGGGATCTTTTACGCCCAGAAAAACTAAATGAGGGAACTTTCAGTCCCAGAAACACCAAATTAGGGAACTTTGGTGCTCAGAAAGAGAGATTTAGAGAAGGTTTGGGCTCAGAAACAAAGATTTAGGGATCTTTAAGGCCCAGAAACACCCAATTAGGGAACTTTGGGACTCAGAAGCAGCGATTTAGGGAACTATTGGGCTCAGAAGCACCAGTTTAGGGATCTTTAAGGCCCAGAGAAACTAAATCAGGGTACTTTTAGGCCCAGAAACACCAACTTAGGGAACACTGGGAATCAGAAGCAGCGAATTAGGGAACTTTGGGGCTCAGAAGCAGCGAATTAGGGAACTTTGGGGCTCAGAAACATCAATTTAGGGAATTTTGGGGCTCAGAAACACCAAATCAGGGAATTTAAGTCTCAGAAACCACAATTTACGGAACTTTTGTGCTCAGGAACACCAATTTAGGGAACTTTAGGGCTCAGGAACACCAACTTAGGGAACTCTTGGGCTCAGAAAGAGTGATTTAGGGAACTTTGGGTCTCAGAAAGGCCGATTTAGGGATCTTTTATGCCCAGAAAAACTAAATGAGGGAACTTTCAGTCCCAGAAACACCAAATTAGGGAACTTTGGGGCTCAGGAATAGTGATTTAGAGAACTTTTAGGCCCAGGAACACCTAATTAGGGAACTTTGGGACTCAGAAGCAGCGATTTAGGGAACTATTGGGCTCAGAAGCACCAGTTTAGGGATCTTTAAGGCCCAGAGAAACTAAATGAGGGTACTTTTAGGCCCAGAAACACCAACTTAGGGAACACTGGGAATCAGAAGCAGCGAATTAGGTAATTTTGGAGCTCAGAAGCAGCGAATTAGGGAACTTTGGGGCTCAGAAACACCAATTTAGGGAATTTTGGGGCTCAGAAACACCAAATCAGGGAACTTTAAGTCTCAGAAACCACAATTTACGGAACTTTTGTGCTCAGGAACACCAATTTAGGGAACTTTAGGGCTCAGGAACACCAACTTAGGGAACTCTTGGGCTCAGAAAGAGTGATTTAGGAAACTTTAGGTCTCAGAAAGGCCGATTTAGGGATCTTTTATGCCCAGAAAAACTAAATGAGGGAACTTTCAGTCCCAGAAACACCAAATTAGGGAACTGTGGGGCTCAGGAATAGTGATTTAGAGAACTTTTAGGCCCAGGAACACCTAATTAGGGAACTTTGGGACTCAGAAGCAGCGATTTAGGGAACTTTTAGGCCAAGAAATACTAAATGAGGGAACTTTTGGGCTCAGAAGCACCAATTTCTGGATCTTTTAGGCCCAGAAATACTAAATGAGGGAACTTTTCGGCCCAGAAACACCATATTAGGGAACTTTGGGGCTCAGAAACAGAGATTTAGAGAACGTTTGGGCTCAGAAACACCGATTTAGGGATCTTTTAGGCCCAGAAACACCAATTTAGGGAACTTTGGGACTCAGAAACACTGATTTAGGGAAATTTTGGGCTCAGAAACACCGATTTAGGGATCTTTTAGGCCCACAAACACCAAATAAAGGATCTTTGGGGCCCAGAAGCAATGATTTAGGGTACTTTTGGGCTGAAAAGCTCCAATTTAGGGATCTTTTAGGCCCAGAAAACAAAATTAGGGAACTTTTAGGCCCTGAAATACGATACTAGGGAAATTTGGGGCTCAGAAACTGATTTAGAGAACTTTTGGCTTCAGAAACACCAATTTAGGGAACTTTGGGGCCCAAAAGCATGAATTTAGGGAACATTTAGGCTCAGAAACATCAAATTAGGGAACTTTGGGGCACAGAAACACCAATTTAGGGATCTTTAGGCCCTGAAACACCAAATTAGGGAACTTTGGGGCTCAGGAATAGTGATTTAGAGAACTTTTAGTTCCAGGAACACCTAATTAGGGTACTTTTGGGCTCAGAAGTAGCGATTTAGGGAACTTTGGCCTCTGAAACACCAATTTAGGGATCTTTTAGGCCCAGA
>JAJGST010000078.1:0-39226 GCA_020746105.1 Trogon surrucura
AACACCCACTGTAGTTATTCATCTACACGTGGCATTTCATCCACCACCATCACAAAATATCAGCTACCCCTGCTGTACAGCAGGGGAGTGCCCAGCACAAAGTAGTATATAATAAAAGGACTGAAATAAAGGTATACAAATCCCACAGCTTCAGAAAACAAGTCCATTATTCGCATGTTGCCAGGAAGGAACCCGACAGATGAGACGTGGCTGCCTGCGGTGTATCTGAAGGACAACAAGTGCGAGGACTGGCGCGTTACAGTACATATGTCCTACCCAGCCCTGTAGGACAGGCTCATTCCTCATTGCCAAAGTGGACAAGTCATTTCCTTAACAAATTTTCCTTAAAATAAAGAAAGCTTACATTTACAGAACTACTTCTAGGACAAGAATTTTTCCTCCCTTCCCACCATCCCCTCTGACATTAAAAAGGGAAGGGACGGTGTTATGATCCTTGATCTCTAGGGTCCACTTGTGCAGCCGGGCAAGTTGCGCACCAAAAGCCAGGGCTGTTGATGTCCACTGCTCCCCCACTTCCCCCGTAAATCAAAGCATCAGAAATATTGACCAAAACACACACCAGCTAATTGCTCGTGGCTAGTCGCATCCATGAGGAGACCTGCCCAAATCAGAGGGGTTTTAGTCACAGAAGAGCAAAACAAGGACAACAATTATACTCGGCTGCTTTCAAATTCCAAATGTTTTCAAACACCTTTGCTGCTACCAAAAAAAACCAACCAAACCACAACAGAAGAAAAGACAGACCCCTTGCCAGCTGCCATTCAGAACTCCCGAACTTCACTCCTCGGAAGCCTTTACTTGTTACACATGCCACTACAATAAATACTTCTCATCTTGCCAAAATCTACCTTAACATCAATCTACTCCAGGCTTGACTGGTTTTCTTCGGAATTCATTCTGAACACAACTTCATACCAAAGGGTGGAGAAGGAGGAGTGTGGAAGAAACACTTTCCTCTACAAACTAAGATATGTTCTCCGAATCTGTCAGTAAAGAACACGCAGAGGTATCGTGGCAGCCAGGTTGGTTCCTTCCCAACATGACCTTTTGGCACATTTCCCTTTCAGCAGTTCCACACAACAACTTCTCAACAATCTTCTGTTAAACTTCCATATAACACAAACCTGTGCCTAACCAAAGTCTTCTGATACCCTCCAGCCTATCACTCACATCTAAAAATCGGCATCTTAAAGCTTTTGTATTGTTCACACAACCTTTCTGAACAGTCAGTGCAAAAATTGTGTGTAGTACTAAACCCCCTTAATCTCCAGTTGAGTATCTACAGGAACTATTGCCAGCCCAGGTGCTCTTCTCCCCTCCTGCTAGAGATTCTTACTCCAGCAGCTGAGTGATTGCACCTGCTTCACTTGATTTTTTTCTTGGTTCCTCTCTTTATTTCCTCCTCATCACTCTTCCTGAACAGCCACTCCATGACTTACTAATCTGTCATTCTTTTTCCCCACTGTACACAGTGTTGGAAGTAAACAGTGAAGAACTTTCCACATTGCCCATCAGTCGCTGTTCTGGCTTGTCAAACACACAGGGGGATTATTTCCCCTGCCCTCCCTTTTTAGACCTCTTCAGTTTGTCACTTCAAGAAGCAGCATTTAACTTGAAGAACACATCAGAACTTGGGCATGGCATTATCAAGCCATCACCAATTTCAACACACCTGAGGCTTCACTTCTCTCTCCAGAGCCTCATTTAGTTCATATCAGCTGCCCTTTGTTACTTCCCACAGTACACAGAGCAGAAGTTCTCACCAGCAAGAAGACTTAAATTCAAATTTCTCAGTATTTCAGCTCAGAAAGACTGTTCTTACACACTCTTGATACCTTCACATTGGAGTCAACATTTAAGGGAAATAAAGGTTGAAACAGATGCACTAACAGTCACATTAATACGTATTTTTTTTAATTGTACTGATCAGCTGAACCATAGAAGCATTTCAGCAGCCTAACCTTTTAGAAGTTCAGTGCTCCACACGGCTTATTGACAACAAGGACATCAGAGAACAGAAGTGACTGTGGATATTTTCTCCTGAATTCACAGTATAACAGTATAACAAAAGCTTCAAGCAGCAGAGAAGTGTTTCAGCACAGCTTCTGCCTTCCAGCATTTTTTTGCTTTGTACTTATTACCAACAGAAATAATGCGAGAGCAGCTACAAGAAAAATAAATTCACCACTGTCATGATTCAATATCCACATATCAGCTGCTGACATTTTGCTTATGTGAAGTGTAACAGCAATCACAACGTAAATCCACACCTTGTCACCTTCAGCAGCCCAAGTAATACTAGAGCTGTGAATTTTAGCACATTATACAGAATATGAGTAGTTAGAATAAAAACATAGTTTAGGCTAGAACACAGAGTCTCCCAGTCAAACCGCATGATACACTGCACATCTCCACATACCACAGGCCTCCAAAATGAAGTTTGGAGAAGTCACGTCATCTTTTTTTCATTTTATGCAGCCTTTGTTTTCCAGATGGACAGGCTTCTTTATTTTAAGATATAGAAAGACCCACTCTAATAGCAGAAAAAATTCCATGGGTACAGCTGCAATACAACTACTCACCAGCATTGAAAAGCTCAGCAATCTCCGACGGGTTCTCACTTCAAAAGTCATTAAAAATGCTTTCAGGAGTAGGTAATAGCATTAGTTGTGTATGACCATGGCATCTGCAAATCTGTCAGCTCCTCCAGATTGGGCTAAAATAAGCACTACAGCTTTCCCATTATATTAAAAACAGCTGGTTAGTTCTAGCCTCACCTCACCTGAAGTAGCATCAACAAGATCGTGTTCACCTGCAGCCACAAGATTACTCCACAGACACCTGCACACGTGGGCCAGCATTTGCCTTAAACAACAAGAGGTCAGAAAACTACTCCTACATCTGCAGAAGCAGAAAACACTTCAGGTCTCAGATCCTCTTCCAGAAAACACAAGCTTCAGCCAAGCAGGATAACAAGACTTGAGAAAGGGAGGAGGAAGCCAGCTCACAATTCATCCCTCTTCTTCCACACCCTTGTGTGGACAAAAGGAAACCAGACAGAGAACAAGGCACCATCACAGAATTACCTACAGAACACAGAATTCCCTAAATGAATCAGATTTTCATTTCTGGTCAGCCTTCACTGCAAGTATTTGGACAATTCCACTGGTGATCATAACTGTGGTAATGCTGCACACACCAAGAAAAGGGGAGTTCATACAGACCAGGCTGATGTTCCTCAGCCCAAGACAGAGGCTTCAAATCCAGTCTTCTCCCACTTCTGGATTCCCAGAAAACAACACAACTTGCACATGTGCCCTGCTTTTCTGCTGCCTACAACAACAGTGATGTGTTGCGCAGATTCCCCCTATCATCACGCTTGCCAAGTTTCACACAAAAATAGTTCGTGAGGCACGGCTGACTGCTGGAGTAGCTGGAAGGCAAGACTCATTCAGAAAGTAGCTATTTTACACATTTAAGAATATTAATGTAATGATGACTCTGCCTGGAGCTACTTGCAGAACTAGTGGACACCAATGAGGCTTTCGGAAATTTTGTTGGGGTTTGTCACCCCTGCCCCCAAAGAGCTCTTGTCCCCATGTTCAGCTGCCACCATTAGTAACAACATGGGTTCCAAGTCGTGGCCCTCTTACATGGAACTTCAAACTGAGAAAACAGAATGGCCCGTGGTTCAAAAGACTCCCATTTCACTCACCATCACTTTCGCTCTGACTTTTTAAGCCTTCCATCCACGTTGGAATATTTTTCAATGCAACGTAACCCCTTAAGTACTCTTGGCGTCTTTCTTCCAAGGTCATCTTCAGCAAACGCTCTGTTCAGGGGAAGAAGAAATAATAAAAGAAAGTTTTGCAAGCTTTCACACACCCTTGCACATCAGCCAAGCAGTGACCAGTTCAGTGTCCTTGATGCAATTAAACACCATTGGAGAGAACCAAGCGCAGGTGATTCCATGAGTTCCAAGGAGCAGGAGCTAAACACAGGGTGTCTGTACAACCGTACGTGCCTATTTCTGGATATCCCAGCTCAGCAAAAAGAAATGCCTCTTCACCACACTCTCAGCTGTCCAGACTTACCACTCCCCTCAGTGCTACTGCACCTCTGCTTCCTGACACTTTCACTGAAGGGTCAGAGAACCAACAGCAAGTAGGAAACTGCTGCTTTATATGGAGCTTTCAGGGATGGAAGTTATTCTTTAACTTCTGCATTTGTAAACCGTAACTTAAAAAGTTAGGAAGATCAAAACTAAAACATTTTTACTAACACTAGTTTACCAGTGCCAGTCAATACAGGCAGGGAGCCTGGCACAAATTTAACACGAGTGCTACTACATTACAAAATAAACTGGAGCTCAAGCCAACGTTGTGTCACTTTATGGATGTCTGGGGTGACAAGAAAGACATCTTTGTTTACTTGGGCTTTTTGCTCTGAAAGCCAGGTCATCTGCAGCATGAATAAACAGGTGTCATTTGCTTTAGACTCCTCACACAGTGGCATTTAATCCCATTTTGAGCCAAAAAAAAAATAAAAATTAAATCAGCAGCTGAAGAAAATCCTAGAGTATCTGCTAAATGCCCAGAAGCAACAAAAGTGCGTGAGTTTGACAGACTGTGGTTGAACAGAAACCCAAGCACTAGGAAAGCCCACTGCCACCCTCTGGCTCACCGTGTTCCTAAAAAAGCAGACCAGGACCACCAGGACCTGCATCTGCCGGATTCAAAGCGCTGACAAAGAGAACCTGGGTTTGAAGTGGGCAGCATGGGTTCAACTTCAGAGGTTTTTATTTGAGCATTAATGCAACACGCTCAGTTACCGCACTAAAACACACACGGATGGTTGTTTGCTCCCAAGAAACCCGCCACGTCTTTTTTCAGACTGTCAGTGAAAAGGAAAGTCTCCAAGATTGTACAATTATGACGGCTGCTGCCAACCTCACTCTTCTTCAGACCTTGCTAAAAATGGACTAAGAAAATAAAAAAAATCCATCTAAATGATCCAACACCGCAAACAACCCCATACTCCCGCAAGACTCTCTACCCGATTTTTGCAGCCACATCCTCTTCTCCCTCCTCACTCCCATACCCTGTATTAGCTTAGCACAACATGCAGAGCTTTTCCCCTTGCAGAAGAAGGGGGGGGGAGAAAAAAAGAAAAACAGAAAAACCGAAACTATAGAATTGCACAGTGCCCATATTCCAATTAAGTTTCTGTGCCTGTTTTCCCCAGTGGCACTGTACTACTATTAACATACCAATAGTTTTTCTTGAAACATTAATCAGTAATAAATGTTCTTTGATGATTCAAGAGTTTCTAGGGGTGTAGGGGAAAGATAGACCCGTATTATTTGCTTTTGGCATAAAGGACTAAGTGGACATGAAAACAATATTTTTACCTCAAGTTGAAGGAGCAGTGAGCAAGTTGAGAGCATTGCATCTGCTTCTCAGATCAAACCTCAAATAAAAAAAAAAGAAAAAGAACCCACTTTCAATGGGGTTTGGGTGTTTTTCGAGTTTTGTTTTGTTTTGTTTTTTTCTGTGTGTTGTTTTTTTCCCTCCAAAATAAAGTTTCCTAATTATGCAGGCTGCAATCCACACAGTCTAATAACCAGAGGCAGGTTTTAAGCACAGACTCCCTTACCAAAATAAGTTTACTCTGGTATTTTTGACAGTATTACCATTTTCTTCAGTTGACAACAGCATTTCTCTCCCATTATTCAAGCTTGGTATTTTAATTGGATATTTACAAATGCAGAAGTAAAACTAATGTGATTAGTATCGCCATTACACACACCAGATAAGCACTTCACTCCATTACTTGATCTTCAGGCACACAAAACATCAGGTATTGAACGTGCAGGCAAACCTGAGAGAGCGTGTCTGTGCGTGTCTGCTTTGAGGGACTGAAGCAAAAGAAGTTTTACTACCTTGTGCTAAAAAGGTTGGAGACAAGTTCCCCTCTGTAGGAAGATTCCACAAAACTTGGCTCTTGCGAGTCAGCAGCAAGAATTTCACCCGAGTCTTAATTATACACAAGCCTCCTGGAAGATGCTTCCAACAGCCTCAGCTGGAAGTACAGTTTTCTGCCTGGAGCTTTACAAAGTGCCTTGGAAAGGTTGCGAGCAGAGCAGTCCTGTGGCTAAGACTCCGAAATCAACTCCAGTCCCGCTCCCGTTCTGTTTCAGCTGTCCTCAAGCAATATCCACCCTGGGAGAACATGGACCAACCCTTAATTATCAGCAAAGTAATTAAGAAAGGCAAGGGTATTGTCAGGGGGTTTGAACTCAATATTTAGCAATCGGTGCTTTTTCTTTTTACAAAGTTCTCTGGAATAGAAAAGGCTGAGAACAATTGCACTCGGAGCCTCACAGGAAGAGCAGAGCCGGCGTGCACAGCAAGCTTGACAGGGGCTCAGGAGTAGCTGGGAAAGGCAAAGGCAGGCCTAACGAAAGAGTTGAGTTTAAAAGTACAGTCTGGGTTGGAAAGAAACTAATTGGGCTTCTATAGTCTTGCTCTGTAGTAAAGGAGGTACTTGGGAAGAACAGTCACGCAGGGACTGGCACAAAAGCAACGCCAGCAATGAGCACAGAAGTTTTTTCTGCCATCCTCACTCAAAATGCTCAGCAGCACCAGCACGGTGATGGAAAGCAGTTACTGGAGCAGAAGACTGGCAAAAGCTGTTTGGTCTCACTAGGCAGAAACACTGAGCTCTGGCCAGGTAGTGCCCACAAACCTACTTCCCTGGATAGAAAAAAACCAAATAAATAAATCTCACCAGCAGTTGTGAGCTCTGGTTTGCATTCAGTCACATCACCGTACCGATGCGGACCCGCCATCCTCACAGCTGATGAGGACAATGAAAACGTGCCTGCAGCTCAGGCTCCCAGCTCACCTCCCAGTCCCCCCACTCAGCCCTCTCTGCCAAAGGTTCAAGTTCACATGTCGGGCTATGAATTCACAGAGGGAACAGCAGAGCTGGGAGATCCAAGTGCAAGTAACAGCAACACTCACCAGAGCCCACCAGAAACCTCACCCCATCTGCCCCCAGCACAAAACCAGCATTTTGTGAAAGTAAAGACATAAGAGCATTAAGGATTTGTGCAGGGCAAGTCGGTTATAGCTGACTGCAATTCCTGAAGACTTAACTGTATCTTCTCTATTGAAAAGAGAGATTTAAAACACCTCGTAGAAATTTGTTGCCTCACCTTAACTACAGAAACAGGCTTTGTAAGACAGCTTTGAAGGAGAAGAGCATGTAACAAAACTCTGGCTTTTGAGAAGAGTTTGACAGGAGCAGCTAACCTACAGATACATCAGTTTATTTGTGTCTTAACGTAGTTTTTTTTCCCCTTGGAAACACACACTTGAGTTCTGCCACAGACAAAAAGGATGAATCCTTCAAACTACTCTTCTGCCTCCTTGGCTTCAAACACACATACAGTCATCAGGGTGATGGAAGAAAAGAAAGCAAACTTAAAAGACGACCTGCTGGGGAGGTTTGGGTTTCTTTCCTCTCCTCCTTGTAGCTGCTGTAAATATTACACTTCCACTGGGTGAATTAAGAGAAATTTTCACATCGCCCTCCACGTGATCCATAGGAACGGCAGGGGCTGCGTAAAATGCTTGTCCCTGGGTTCTCACACTCTGGACCTTGACACTGGGGTTTTATAAACTGAGACTACACAGGGCAGGGGTCCTTCAAATAATTAGAGGAATAAATATTTCGTAGGCGGAGGGTGCTTTGAGAGCCCTCACACCCCAAAACGTCTCACCCCAGGTGACCAGTGCTGGAGGAAGCCGAACTCAAACTCATTACACCAGCGATACCAACAAACCTTTTATTCCCCTCCCCACCCCCCCCCCCCCCGGAAAACCCAGGCAATTAAAATGGGAAAAGGCACCTCTGGGCGGCATGTGCCGAACTTTTCGGCTCCCGACGGGGTGGAGGAGACGCCGCGCCAGAGCCGACCCGCTCGCCGACGCCGTGCGCCGCTGCCCGCTGCCGCTGCTCCCCGCCGGCTCCGCGCCCGCAGCCCGGCTCCGCACGGCGCCCGTCAGCTGGGTCACGCCTCGCTCGAACCCGACACCCCCGCAGCGCCCGCCCCCCTCCCCGCCGCCCGGTGGCCCCGGCACACGCCGCTCAGCAGCCCCCTCCTCCGCCCGCCCGCCGCTGCCGCCGCCGGACCGGGCCCGGCGGACGCGCCGGCTGGGAGGGGGCGTGAGCTCGGCCCGCGGCGATGGGCTGAGGGGGTGTGGAGGAGCGAGGACGGCGGGGCGGCAGGGGGCCGCCGGGCAGGGCAGGTGTCGGTGGGTGCTGGGGTGCCACAGCGGCTGTCCCAGCGCTCCCCCCTGCAAGCGGAACGGGTAACCCCTCTGATCTCCGCCCGCCGGGGCCGCCAAAAACGGGGCTTCCCGTTGTAAAACCCGCACCGCCGGCGGGGTCAGTGTCCGCCCGGGGAACGAAGGGCAGGGCAGGCGCGCCTCGGCCCCTCCTTCGCTCCTTGTTTTTATTCCGTTGGCGAATGGTTTGGGGTCAAAGCGACCTTAAAGATCTCGTTCCGACCCCCTGCCAGGAGCAGGGACACCTCCCACCAGGCCGGGTTGCTCAAAGCCTCCTCCAGCCCGGCCTTGGGCACTTACAGGGGGGCGGAGCATCCCCCCCGTCTCTGGGCAACCTGTGCCAGTGTCTCACCACCCTCACAGGAAAGTTCTTCCTAATATCTGAGCAGAACCTACTCTGCTGCAGTTTAACACCACTGCCCCCCATCCTACCACTCCGCGCCCTTGCGAGCTGTCCCTCTCCAGCTCTCCTGTAGCCCCCTCCAGGTCCTGGGAGGCCGCAATAAGGTCTCTCCGGTGCCTTCTCCAGGGTGAACAATCTCAACTCTCTCTTTCCTTCCTGAGATTATTTCTTTCAACTGCTCATAGTTTCTGATAAACAAACACATCAGCACCTCTACTATTACCATTAATCTTAGGTCGTGGTACAATTCCTTACAGTAAAATCCTTACTCTTATCACACTCCAAGATGCAAGGGAGCACTCAGAGTTTACCTTCTAACCAGTCAAAAATCATACTAAGATTCTTCTTTACAAAGCATATTTAAATATTCGTGTCCCATGACCTCCTAAGAGTATGTTGTTATCTTCTGTCTTTCCTCGATTTCTTCACTTTGCCCAAGTGATGTGCTTTGGTAGCCCAAGTGCAGTTTTCTTAATAGAAAAATGAGGAAGCCAACAAGTAAACAGGCATAAAAAATATCTTAGTTTAAATCACGTTAGTTTGCGGGATGTGGAGCAAATATGTGAACCCATATCCTAGATCACTGCATATTTACCAAGCTAATTAATATTTTAGGGTCCTGTGGGATCTGTTCCACATTTTATAAATAAACGCTTATTGGACCAGAAGGCGAGAGAGAGAAAACTTAATACTCTCCCTGTAAAGGGCATCTGCAGGCGTTCTTCAATTTCCTTTGTAAAAGCAGCTACAATAGTCATAATTTTGGAAAACATCTAAGGAAAGTATACACCTATATAAAAGGAGAAAAATTATGAAGCCTGGTGTTTACGCTAGCACCAAAACAGACCAGATAAAAGATTGGAATAAAACGTTCTTCAGCTTAAAAATACACATGCTCAAATGATCCAATTCCACCTACAAAATTATTATTGCATTTTATTTTCTTTCCTCAGTTGCTGGTGGCACAACTGATTCCACTGAAGTAGTAGGGAATTATGTCACTGCCTTTGGTATGAGCATGACCAGTCCTTCGCTTCTTCCACTCACTGATTTTGGAGGCCTTAAACCAGAGAAGAGATTGGTGGTTTCACATGTAGTGGGAAGATGGATCTAAAAAGCAGCATGTCAGTACTTCAGTAAAACCCACCAGGCTAGAAAATAGGAGATTGATTTTCTGAGCAAACTGCAGCGAGCTGTACACAGGGTAGGCTGAAGCAAGGATCAAAAAGCTTAAAGATATTCTGCTGAAACGATGAGGATGAAATGAGACTGAGAGAAAACTGGTCTCTGTGTAACGCTCTGGGTTTATCTACTCCATCCAAGGCCTGGTGAGCACACCGGTGACAATCTATGGAGGACGGCAGGAAAACGGAACAATGTCCAAAAAGTACAGTTTAAGAATTATATATCCTACACAGAATCTAGGTTTCTGCTGATACCTGTGGAATGGATATTTAACCTATGGATAAAGTGATGTGTAATGACTGATTAGACAATTCCCATTGCCAATATAACAGCAAATGTCAGTGAACATGAGAGTGAATGCTGCACTATAAAATTGAGAAAGTGTCCCCAGCGTCGTGTCCCCTGCCAGTGCCCTGTGCACCCGCAGGCTGCTGCCTGGTGGGGCATCTTGAGGAGCAGAGAAGCCCTGGGCGGTGGGCAAGCCCCACTCAGCAAGAACTCACACATCCCCGGCCATCCAGGCTCTTTTCAGCACACACGCAAACCATCGCCCCGCACAAGCTCCAGGGAAGGCGTGTAAGGATTAAGCTCCTCACACAGTGCTGTTCCAGGACGTGTGCTAGAACAGAATTATCGAATCATTTTGGCTGGAACAGGCCTTGGAGATGGTGAAGTGTGGATACCCTACATTTTAGTTAGCTGTGCTGGCAGCACTGCTTGCAGGATTAAGACTTTCGTCCTTGAGCTCTTTTCTAAACAAGTACAAAACTCTTGCTTGCTAATTACGAAAAGAGACCCTGACCAGCCAAGTACAGCTCGTGTTGAGAGCTTGTCCGTGAGAATGAAAAGATAAGGTGCTTCTTGTACACCCGATGTGCATGGGAGTGAACGGGAGAGTATGATCAAAACAGAGCTGGCAAAGTCTGTTTTCCCTGTATGATAACAGAGTGATTGAAGGAGTACATGAGCTAATAACAACCCTGGCTGTATAGTCTGATCTCTTGTTTGTAACCCAAAAATAGTGCTTCGTACTAGTAGGTATAAATATGTGTGCCTGCTTGCAATAAAGTGAATTCCGTTTTCCACCATCTCGGAGTTCGTGTGTGCTTCTCAACAAATGGCAGCCCGAATCGGGACTTCATCATATCCAAGAGAAGTACCCCCCAGTGAGCCGAACGGGGTGATGAATTAACTGACGCGTCCATCCTCGCCCTTCAGGAAACAGGTACGAGGACCGCGGCCGGGGGACAAAAATGGGGCAAAACGCAACACGATCGCAACAACTTCATCATGATGTACTGATGTGTATTGCAAAGGAGCGCGGTTATAAGATTAGCTCACAGAAAGTGACTCTGTTACTTTTATGCATCGGTCATAATTGCCCCTGGTATCCTGAAACAGGATCTTATGAAATTAAGGATTGGAAACGTGTAGGCGAAGAGCTAACTAAAGCACAACATGCTGGTCATGACAGTCCGCCTGATAATATAGAGACACGGAAAGCGTTGTTTGCGGCGTTGCGCTCGCTGAAACCACGCGCTGCTGATGCTAGTTCTGAGAGCAGTGTGGCGAGCACTGCGGGCTCTGTTGCTACAGACCTCACTAATGATTTAATTGACTTAGCACCTACGCGGCAGACAGAGACTGCAAGTCAAACGAGTTGTGTAAACCTTTTGTCCTCTCAAACTGAAACGGCGGTACAGACTAGCCAGATTAATCTCACAAGTTTGCAAGAAGGATTGATGAGTGGCTATGAGGGAATTGCGCTGAGAACTGGGGATCCGGAGGAGGACGACAGTTCCTTTGATGTTGGTCCTGGCGACCCCGAGGCAGAACCCAACCTCTATCCTCCGCTCACGCCGAATAGAGCCATGGTGGCATCTGCACCTACTGCTCAGGACGTTTTTTTGGGACTTTCGAAAAAAAGGGAAGGGGCTGTCAAAATCTGGCTCGCAGCTGTGTCATAATAAGGGTCAGATGAACTCTCTTGTTCCACTCAATTATCGACCCCCACCCTATGCACCCCCTCCCTTATCTTCTCCACAGGTTTGTCCAGCACCGCCTTCTATCACCAGGGTTCAGATTTCCTTGACAGATATTTTAACCGATCGTGATGAGCATGGTTCCCTTAACACTGACTTTTTTCCTGAGGTAGTTAAAGCTATGCCAGTAGTTATGCATACGTGGCCGGATGGGACTCAGGCACCAGACCATCAACAGATTTCTCATAGCACGCTGAAAGAGTTGTGGCGTACGGTTGCTGAATCGGGTATTCAATCATCCTGTACTGAAAATTTAATAGAAGCAATGAAAGAGGCTTTTCTTATGGTTCCTCATGATTGGAAGGTGGTATTTAAGTTGATTTTAACACCCAGCCAATACACAATTTGGTATGTAGAATACAGGGAGTTATGTATATCCCATGCTACAGCAGCTCAAAATAATAATGCTCCAATTAACCCGGATCAGCTGTTGGGGGAGGGTCAGTTTGCGAATCCACAGCTTCAAGCTCATTTTACTACAGAACTTTTACAGCTCGCTGCTCAATTAGCAACAAAAGCTTTTAAAAAGATTCCTGACATGAAAAAATCAAGCAAACCTTTTAGTACTATCAGGCAAGCTAATGACGAACCTTACATTCAATTTATTGATAAATTACAACGAGCTATTGAAAGACAGGTAGATGTACCAGCGGCAGCAGAGGCATTATTAATGCAGCTTGCTGTGGAGAATGCTAACGCGGACTGTAAAAGAATTCTGGAGATGCTGAGATCCACTAACAAAACAGCTACTATTACAGATTTTATTAAGGCTTGCATGCATGGGGGATCGGATAGGTATAAGGCTGAATTGATAGCATCTGCACTGGCTCAGCAGCTTACAGTAAATAAAGCAAGTGTCAAATGCTTTACGTGTGGACAAGAAGGTCACGTAATGAAAAATTGCCCTATGAAGGGGCCAGCAGGAACAATGAGAAAACCGGGTACAGTGTGCCCTAAATGCAAAAAGGGGTTTCATTGGGCTACTCAATGCCGATCTAAATTTGATACTTGACAGCGAATCGCACAGCTAGTGCCTATACCTGACTTAACCAGCAATTTACCCTATGCTCAGAAGGAGCGAGGATCCCAGGGTTTTGGTAGCTCCGGTCAGCCCTCAGTGTTGTGGTCACAAACTGTTAGAGATTCTAGGCCCATGTTAACAGTGAAAATC
This sequence comes from Trogon surrucura, assembly GCA_020746105.1. NCBI lineage: Eukaryota > Metazoa > Chordata > Aves > Trogoniformes > Trogonidae > Trogon > Trogon surrucura. The sequence goes on from JAJGST010000078.1 coordinate 13,177, forward strand.
TTAGAGAAACGTTTTGAGGGATTGATTGATACTGGGGCAGACGTTACCATAATAGCTAGCCATGAATGGCCAGAGGACTGGGAATTAACAACTACTTATGCAACTGTAGAGGGCATTGGGGGTATACAAATTCCACAACAATCCTTAAAACTGTTACAAGTTACCGGGCCGGATGGTCAAATCGGATACATTAGGCCGTTTGTAATGAAAACCGGCTGCACTTTGTGGGGCCGAGATTTATTAAAACAGTGGGGATTGACATTGTCAACAAATACATCAAAGGCACCTTTTTAATAGGGGCCATTGAAACTAAACAGCCGCGACTAAAATTGACGTGGCTTACAAATGAGCCCGTTTGGATCGATCAATGGCCCTTAAAGCAAGAGCGGCTGATTCATGCACGGCAGCTGGTGCAAGAACAACTGCAGGCAGGTCATATTCGTCCTTCCACTAGTCCCTGGAATACACCTATATTTGTGATACCTAAAAAATCAGGTAAATGGCGCTTATTACAAGACCTCAGAGCTGTTAACTCAGTCATGGCCAATATGGGAGCCTTACAACCTGGAGCCCCTAATCCAGTAGCAATACCTGAAGATTGGCTGTGTTACGTATTTGATCTAAAAGACTGCTTTTTTACAATTTTGTTACACGATGATGATTGCAAATATTTTGCATTTTCAGTCCCAAGTGTTAACAATAGTGAGCCAATGGATAGGTATGAATGGATTGTCTTGCCTCAAGGAATGAAAAATAGTCCAACTATATGTCAATTCGTGGTCGGATCTGCTTTGAAACCGGTTAGAGAAAAATATCCTCATGCATTGATCTATCACTATATGGATGATATATTGATAGCTCACATGGATGAGATTTACCTGCAACAAGTCTGTTCCTTTTTGATATCATCATTGCAAATGTATGGTTTACAAATAGCACCAGAAAAAATTCAAATAGAAGCTCCATGGAAGTATTTAGGGTGGAAATTAACCAAGGCATTAGTTTGTCCACAGAAATTAACTTTGAATCAGAGTATTTGTACTTTAAATGATTTGCAGAAATTACTGGGGACCATTAATTGGATTCGTCCTTCTTTGGGCATTACTACTGAAGAATTATCTCCTCTTTTTGATTTGTTAAGGGGAGACTCGGATTTGAATTCTGAGAGGAAATTAACTCCTGAAGCAAAGTTTGCCTTAGAAAAAGTAGCCAATAAGCTACAAACGAATTTTGCTCATCGTTACAATCCAAACATTGAATTAAGGGGATTTATAATTAATGCTCAATTCCAGCCCTATGCTCTCTTGGGGCAATGGGATCATGAAAAGCTTTATATACTTGAATGGGGTTTTTTGCCTCACACATCTCCTAAATCAATTTGGAGCAGAGTTGATATGGTAGCAGAAATACTGATTAAGTTGCGACATAGAGCATCGTGCATGTTTGCAAGAGATCCTGATATACTACATCTCACTGTGTCAAACTTATATTTTACAGCATTACTGGAAATGTCCTTGAATTTGCAGATTGCGTTAGCTGACTTTCTAGGGCGGCTGGAGTTTAATCTCCCCCCTCATAAAGCATTGCAGTCACTTTCAGTTATGCCTTTGCGTGCCACTCCTATAGTCAGCCCTGAACCGCTGCCTGGAGCACTGACTGTTTTTATAGATGGCTCCAGCAAATCGCATAAAGCAGTGGTGGTTTGGTACGATGCTGATATTCAAGACTGGAAAAATCACATTGTCCTGCAAGAAGGTTCTTCACAGATTGTTGAGCTGCGTGCCGCTGTGGAAGCATTACAGCTCTTCTCATCTCAACCTGTAAATATTGTTGCTGATTCGCATTATGTGTATGGTCTTTTGTGTAGAATTGAGTTTGCCTTTTTAAAACATGTTTCTAATCGTGTTCTTTTTATGTTGTTTCAGAAATTAGGCTTACTTTGTAGTAATCGGATACACCAATGCTTTGTGACACAGATTCGTTCTCATTCTAATCTGCCTGGCCCGTTAGTCGAAGGCAATGCTCGGGCTGATTCTTTGGCTGCTATGACTGCTGTTCCTGATGTATTAGGACAGGCTAGACTTTCGCATGCTTTTTATCATCAAAATAGCAAGGCTTTATCCAAACAGTTTAACGTAACATCTCGACAAGCTCAAGATGTTATTTTGTCATGTCCAGATTGTCAAGCGATCATGCCACTGAACTCTAATATAACAGCAGTCCCTCGTGGTCTTGCTCCCAATGACGTATGGCAGATGGATGTTACACATATAGTTGAATTTGGTAAACTGAAATATGTGCCTGTTACTGTAGATACTTTCTCATCTCTTATTGTTGCCACAGCGCACAGTGGTGAAAAGTTTAGAGATGTTCGACTGCATTTGCTACGTGCTATTGCCACATTAGGAGTGCCATCACAGATAAAAACGGATAATGGTCCAGCTTCTGTTTCTAACAATTTTAAAGTATTTTTGCAGGAATGGGGAATATCCCATGTGACAGGGATACCTTATTCACCAACGGGACAGAGCATTGTGGAAAGAGCACATCTCACGCTGAAAAGAATGTTACAGAAACAGAAAAGCACTGTTGTTGGGATGTCTCCACATGAGAAGTTGTCCAAAGCAACGTATGTGTTAAATTTTCTGAATATATCCAGTTTTGATATGTTAACTCCTCATCTGAGATCTCAGAAAGAAAAACAGAAAGACTTGCCAAAGCCTAATGTACTGTATAAGGACATTCATACTAATGAATGGAAAGGTCCGGTACCTCTGTTGACGTGGGGAAGAGGTTATGGCTGTGTTTCTTTATCCACAGGACCTTACTGGCTGCCAGTGAAACGAATTAAGCCATTTAATGACCATGATTTGGTTCCTATCCCGCATGATGTGGCTGTGCAGCATCCTGTTACTTCAGCAGCGCAGCAGCAACACGACCGTGCACTGGGCCTGCCTGTTGAATCCCTTTGTTTTGCCCAGTGACATGATGGGACTCTGAGGTACCAATTGCCAACGATGACATGGATTGGACTGGCAGAAGATGGTTACGGCTGATGGCAGAGCAATGTTCAATGTTACCCGTTGTACTGATACGTATTCTCTTTGTGTGACTAACAATGAAACTTATATTGGTTGTGTAAGACTGTCTAATCAAAGCCACATAATAGGTGTTAAGGTTTATGGTACTAACCAGCAGAGTGATCTTTCTTTAGCTAAAAGCAAGGCAGGGAAACCAGCTGCCTTTTGCTTTGTTAGAAGTGTGTGATTAAGGATCAAATTGATAGGGAGACTCCCTTGCATTCTTCCTTCAGCCCTGGCCAAGCTGTGAGAAGAATTCAATGGAGCAAACAGCACCAGATGTTCCCGCATTCAAAGTTATGTAAGATTGTTTATTTAATAGTATAAATGCTGGACCCTCTTGCAGCGACTTCAGAAACCTCACCTACGAGTGGACGCACTGCGTAGGACGTCCCAATTGTCGGGAGGGTTCTCCAGAAACGTCGCTGCAACAGGGGCTCCCCAGCGACTGCGGGTCTGGATGATTTAGGGATTTGTGTTTAATAGAATTTGTTGTTGTGGGAAGTGGTTTGTTTTGTTCTTTTTCATTATAGTCAACGATCTCACCTGAAGTGCTGCCCAAGGGGTCCGAAGAACTGAAAAATACATCTTATGACTTTGATGGTGATCCAAAAAACAAAAAAGGGGGAATTGTGGATACCCTACATTTTAGTTAGCTGTGCTGGCAGCACTGCGTTGCAGAATTAAGACTTTCGTCCTTGAGCTCTTTCCTAAACAAGCACATAACTCTTGCTTGCTAATTATGAAAAGAGACCCTGACCAGCCAAGTACAGCTCGTGTTGAGAGCTTGCCCGTGAGAATGAACAGATAAGGTGCTTCTTGTACACCCGATGTGCCCGGGAGCGAACGGGAGAGTATGATCAAAACAGACCTGGGAAAGGCTGCTCTCCCTGTGTGATAACAGAGTGATTGAAGGAGTACATGAGCTAATAACAACCCTGGCTGTATAGTCTGATCTCTTGTTTGTAACCCAAAAATAGTGCTTCGTGCTAGTAGGTATAAATATGCGTGCCTGCTTGCAATAAAGTGAATTCCGTTTTCCACCATCTCGGAGTTCGTGCGTGCTTCTCAACACCCCCAGAATCCCACTTTTCCTCTAAATATAACTGAACCATACCCTCAGTAACAGTTACATAAAGTCTGGGGTTTGCTTTTGCTTGATGTAGATTATTAAGCATTCCCACAAAAGCACAGCATTGCAACACACAATATGTTTACGTGTCTTTTTTAAAAAGACTACCTTATTCATATACAGGAAAAAATAAGCATACAGGAATAAACCCAGTTTAGGCTGAACTTCAACTACCAGTTGTATTTGCGTAGTGAAGTAAACCCAAAGAACTTACACCACCTGACCAATCCCCAGCACCAAAGAGACAATCAGAAAGGCCCATATTTGCACAAACCAACCTCTCTGGAAAAGAGCAAAGAGCAGGATTACACAAGTGAATGTTTTAGAGCGAGACAGATGTGCAACCAGTTCTACACTTCCCTCCTACCTGCATCATAGATGGTCTGAGTCTTGGCGAGCTACAGGGCAGCTTTTTCTAACTCAGTGTTTGATCATTAACTCCTAGAGATGCTGTTAGGGCAAAAGTGCACACAGACAACTGCTTTCATTCTCAGAAATAACTTTACTGGCTATACCGGCACAAGGCTAAGAGGTTTAATTCTGCAAGATGCGCGTTCTATAGCATCCTGTCGACAAAAACATCTGGCAACCTCGGTCAAGGTCCTTGCGACACACACTTCCACGAGCACATCAAGCCAACAGGCAGTTGCTGTCAGTCTCACTCCCTTCTCCGCGCACAAGCATCATACCTTTTCCCTCACCACCAGTTAAACAAGAAATACTTCTTAGGGAAATGGAGCCACACAATTGTAACTTCAATGGCTTTTAAAGCTGCGCAAAAATGGAAGTTTCTAGTAAAGCTGGATTGTTAAGCCTTGTCCCCAGCAGAAGAGCATTTTCTGTGCGTTGTAACGGGCACATCTGTACGCAGCATTTCCTACAGGGCTGAGGAATCCCGTGTCAACTGGATTTTCCAACAACACATCAGCTAGACGCCCTCTCAGAGAGGGCCACGTATCACTGCACACGGGAAGTACTACAACAATTTATTTGGACATCACTTGGTTTGTCAGAGACATTTTTACGTGCTGAGCGGTTTGGCTCTAGCGAACCAGGAAAAGGGAAACCAAGCTTATCTGGCTTCCCATGGTTGGAGTTTTAACACGTGTGTCATCAAATGTTTAATTGTGCATGAAGGAAACACAACTATGCCTGACAGTTGGTTAACGGGATCCAAACAGAGAGCTCAGTCAACTTAAACTGCATCAATGATCTCCCTACCTTATCAAGGGAGTTCAACTAGTGTCTGTACATGGTGGTTAACCCTCAGCCTTGATGCAAGCCTCCCACAGCCAGAGAGCAGCAGCTGACAGGCCTATCCTGTGTGATCACTAATTACTACCAGCCCCAGGCAGAAAACTCCAGTCTTCAAAAAGGGTAAGAAGGATGACCCAGGAAACTATAGACCGCGGTCAGCCTCACCTCCATCCCTGGGAAGGTGATGGAACGACTTATCCTTGGTGCCATCTCAAGGCATATCAGGGATAAGAGGGTCATTAGAGACAGTCAACATGGCTTCACCAAAGGGAAGTTGTGCTTGACCAACCTCACAGCCTTTTATGAGGATATAACAAGGTGGGTAGATGATGGCAGAGCGGTGGATGTGGTCTACCTTGACTTGAGTAAAGCATTTGACACAGTCTCCCACAGCATCCTTGCTGCTAAACTGAGGAAGTGTGGTCTAGACTCTCGGGTAGTGAGGTGGACTGTGAACTGGCTAAGGGGAAGAAGCCAAAGAGTTGTGGTCAATGGGGCGGAGTCTGGTTGGAGGCCTGTATCCAGTGGAGGCCCTCAAGGGTCGGTACTGGGACCAGTATTATTCAATATATTCATCAATGACTTGGATGAGGGACTAGAGAGTACTATCAGCAAGTTTGCTGATGACACCAAGCTGGGAGGAGTGGCTGACACGCCAGCAGGCTGTGCTGCCATCCAGCGAGACCTGGACAGGCTGGAGAGTTGGGCGGGGAAAAATTTAATGAAATACAACAAGGGTAAATGTAGGGTCTTGCATCTGGGTAGGAACAACCCCAGGTTCCAGTATAAGTTGGGGAATGACTTATTAGAGAGCAGTGTAGGGGAAAGGGACCTGGGAGTCTTGGTGGACAGCAGGATGACCATGAGCCAGCAGTGTGCCCTTGTGGCCAGGAAGGCCAATGGCATCCTGGGATGTGTTAGAAGGGGGGTGGTTAGTAGGTGGAGAGAGGTTCTCCTGCCCCTCTGCTCTGCCTTGGTGAGGCCACATCTGGAATACTGTGTCCAGTTCTGGGCCTCTCAGTTCAAGAAAGACAGGGAACTGCTGGAGAGAGTCCAGCACAGGGCAACTGGGATGATTAAGGGAGTGGAGCATCTCCCTTATGAGGAAAGGCTGAGGGAGCTGGGGCTCTTTAGTTTGGAGAAGAGGAGACTGAGGGGTGACCTCATTAATGTTTACAAATACATCAAGGGTGAGTGTCATGAGGATGGAGCCAGGTTCTTCTCGGTGACAACCAATGACAGGACAAGGGGTAATGGGCTGAAACTGGAACATAAGAGGTTCCGCTTAAACTCGAGAAGAAACTTCTTCTCCGTGAGGGTGACGGAGCCCTGGAACAGGCTGCCCAGGGAGGTTGTGGAGTCTCCTTCTCTGGAGACATTCAAGACCTGCCTGGACACATTCCTCTGTAGCATAATCTAGGCGTTCCTGCTCTGGCAGGGGGATTGGACTTGATGATCTTTTGAGGTCCCTTCCAATCCCTAACATTCTATGATTCTATGATTCTATGAAAACCCTCACTGAAGCCATAGTTCAGCACCTTCCTAAGTGTCTGTCACTTCTAAGCTACAGCAGATTAAGACAAACCATACCAGCCTCTTACTATCAGATCAAAAGAAGCTCCCAGCCCTCTGCAGGAGGATATCAGCTTTTTCCACCTACACTTGAATTCAAGATAACCCAAAGTCATGTAGTTAGTTGACAGGGCAACAGGTCTACACTAGTCACGGCTTAACAGCTTGATCTCGGCCTCTTCCTAAGCATAGACACATGACTTCTAGTCAGGCTGATGCACTGGCTCACATCTGTCCGCGAAAGACTGCGAGGACATATGCCACAAGCCATCACAAATTAGAGATTAGGGCTTTCGCCAAGCTACCGTACGGAGCAAGACTGGGTGACTTACTGAAATGGTCTTTGTAGAGCAAGACATTAATTTAAGGATGCGATCCTGCAGTCCCCCATGCTCAAAAGAAGCTCATATTTTATACACAAAAAAAAGAAGGGGAAAAATTAAATCAAAAGAGAAAGATGTATAGAAACAGATTACCAGAAACCAAGATGCATAACCTGTTATTTTTCCCCTGCATACATTCAGCTATCTCAAAAAGTGACCCTTCTTCTCCTATTCCCTTAGCAGCCTTGAATACAAGACAAATCAGCCACTGAAAAACTCCAGGCTGGAACTCTGAAACCCTACGCTTTTCCAGCAGTTTCTGAGGAACAGCACATACCCACCTCCACACAGCATGAAGAAGTAGTCATCTTCTTCATTACATCAAGGACAAAGGACTTTCTTCGAGAGAGGATTAGCCACACCGGATTACGTGTTCTTAATCTACACACACAGAACTGATTTTTTGCTTTTTAACAATCATCTCTCACACTTTCTGAAAACAGGAATTTTTTGTTCTCCCCCCAAAACACTTCAAAGAAAACTAACACAAGCATCATTTCTTTGACAGCTAATCCATCCTATAAAGGTTATATGTGTGCAGCTTGCCAGGGAGTTACAAGGTCAATTGAATGCATATCCGTTCTTTCCTTTTACTGTATTTTTTGCCCCACCATACTAAACACACTGTTTCAGCCACTTACACCAGGGCTATCATTAACTGTACAGAAATATTTGCCTCTAAAAACAAACCAACATATACACATCACAAAAATTATTTCTCAGTTTACACTCAAACTCGCACCTCAAGAGTCTTCCTCATCTCCACGCTATGCAAAGCCACCTTCAGAAAAGAATAGCTGAGGTGTGTGTTTAGGAAAAATCAAGGTGCATGCAGTCAGTAGATCACACGGTCAGATTTGTACCACTCCGCAGCTTTGCATCTGCTCAGGACAAATCCCCAAAGGGCAGCCAAGAGCCTGGGAGAAGCAGAGCACACAGAGCTCCAGTCAGTCCCTACTGCTCCGGTCGCTTTTGACATCTGTTGCAGCTCAACATAAACCAGCTCAGCCTTTAAAGTCACTCCACTTTATGCCACGGGCACACAGACACCTGGACACAGTTCAAACAGACTAAGAAGCTGCAATCATGGCTTGCTGTTGTTACCACTCCCATTCCTTTTTTCTTTCCTTAATACATGCCTAACACCAACAGACAAAAGAAATAAGCAAGTCTCCAGTGCTGGAGAGCCACGGGAAGGCACCAATCTCGGCTGGCTAGTGGCGCTGGGGCTGGCGACCTTCAAGCTGGCACTGGAGCCTGTCGGGAGAAGCAGGAAGGTCAAGGGCAGGGCCTCCCAGGCCCGGGATGGTGCCTCCAGCCCTCCTGGAGCAGAGAGCCTCTGCCAAGCCCACCCTGGGAACCCACTGCCAGGACCTGGGACCCGGCCCAGGGGCACCCTCCGGTGCTTTGCCTCTTACCGGTGCCCAGGCGAGCACAGCCGTCGCACTCCCAGCGGGTCGTGGTGTCGCCCAAGTTGGAGCAGCCTCTGTGGGTGCCCTCAGCAGCACAGGACGAGCACCAGAGCAGTCGCCAGGGCCTGGGGAAGCAAACAGGGAAATGGCTGTGAGGACAAAGTGACCGCAGCGCGGGATTGTCCGGCAGAGCTCTTGTCCTTAGTCCTTGTGCTTCGAGCCCCTGGCGAGACAGAGCTCCCCATGCAGAGCCCAGAGGTGCAGCTTCGGACACTTACCCCTCTCTCTCCGCCTGCTCCCTGCCTCCTGGGCACAGGCACACAGCGGCATCGCAGCGCCTGTGCCTCTCCAGTAGTTCTGTGTATGCCTGGGCGCTCTCCCATGTTGGCAGCCTGTACATGAGGAAAGGAAATTTGATGAGCCCCTGCTTCTGTGGCATACGGCAGAAGGCGGCATCCCTGCTCTTCCCCCTCTGCCCTGTTTCCAACTCCTCCAGGAAACTGAAGACCCAGTTCACAGGACAGCCGCGGGCCCGGACGGCAGGGGCAGTCCCTGGCACGGTGCAGCACTGGCCCCCTCCTCTCTTATGAGCCAGGCAGAAGGACACCAACCTGGTGGGGATCCGGATCCCCATGAGGAGCATTTCAGGGACAAAGAGATCCCTGTCCCTGCACAGCGGACACTGGAAGCAAACAAGGCCAGTGCTCAAAGCCAGTCCCTGCAGGAGAAACAGAAGGAGCGTGAGTGAGGCCGTGGTGCTGCTGAGAGCCGGCTGTGCCCTGGGGCTGAGGGAACGGCTCCCACCTGGATGCAGCAACGGTGGAACCAGGCGTGCTTGCACGCTGGGCACACCAGGGTGCCGAAGCACAGCCCGTCATCCAAAGGGTCCGTGCAGATGAGGCAGCTGGTCTCCTCGTCCTGAGCTGCCTCCACTGCCTGCTTGGGGCTGTGATGTGAGCAGAAGGCCCTGGGGAGAAGAGGACAGGGATGGGGCAGGTGAGAACCGCTGGGTCCTGCCCGGGTGGTGGCGAGGAGGGCAGAGGAGGGGGAAGGAGCCCCAGAGCTGGCCCGGCTCTGGCTCTGCCTGTGCCCGGCTTCTGGGAAGCGTCCCTGCGGGCTCCTTTCTTGTCAGGCTGATGCCGGCAGGACGGGGCTGGAGCTGAGGGGCCTCCCCCCGGCAGAACCGCTGCCTTACTTGTAGTCCCCGTAGAACCAGGTGACGCATCCTCCCCTGGTGGCACAGGGCAGATGGAAGCTCCGCTCGCAGTGGCTCAGGCAGCAGGTGACGGCAGCCCCGCTCTCGCCACAGACGACGCAGACCTGGAAGGGACAGCGCAGCCCCCATCAGCAGCAGCCTCGAGCCCCCCAGCCAGGGCGCAGGACGGGGCTGCTGTGGGGTCGCAGCCCAGAGACGCACCTGGCCGACGAGGTTCCTGGGGAGCTGCTGCTGGGAGCAAGACTTGTGCCCCAGAGCCGGCTGGAGGGGCTGAGGGCTCTTTCCCGGGCTCTGGGCTGAGCTCCCGCAAACCTGGATGGATTCTTCATCCTCGAGCCGCTTCTCCGAAAGGTCGTTGGCCAAAAGCTTTGGGAGAGACAACACGAGGCTCGAGTGAGGAGAGCCGGGCAGAGCCTGCCTGAGGAGAGCGGGAGGAAGGCCCGGAGAGACTCCCCAGGCAAAACCCGTGCACACAGAGCCCTTCGTGGGGCAGTTTGCGCCCGCAGACCTCCGGGTCGGCCTCTGCCCGGCGGCACAGCACGCATGCTGGAGGGGGAGAGCACCAACTTAGGGATCTTTTAGGCCCCGGAAAACTAAATCAGGGAACTTTTGGCCTCAGAAACAGCAAATTAGGGAACTTTGGGGCCCAGAAGCACCGATTAAAGGAACTTTTGGCCTCAGAAGCAGCGATTTAGGGAACTTTGGGGCTCAGAAACACCAATTTAGGGAACTTTTAGGCCCAGAAACACCAAATTAAGGAACTTTGGGGCCCAGAAGCAATGATCTAGGAAACTTTCAGGCTCAGAATAACCAATTTAGAGATCTTGTAGGCCAAGAAAAACTAAATGAGGGAACTTTTAGGTCCTGAAACACCAAACTAGGGAACTTTGGGGCTCAGAAACACTGATTTAGAGAAGTTTGGCCTCAGAAACACCAATTTAGCTAACTCCTGGGCTCAGGAACACTGATTTAGGGAACATTTAGGCTCAGAAACACTGATTTAGGGATCTTTCAAGCCCAGAAACACCAAATTAGGGAACTTTGGGGCCCGGAAGAAATGATTTAGTGAACTTTTGGGCTCAGAAGCACCAATTTAGGGATCTTTTAGACACAGAAATACTAAATGAGGGAACCTTTAGGCCCAGAAACACCAAATTAGGGAACTCTGGGGCTCAGAAACACCAATTTAGGCAACTCCTGGGCTCAGAAACACCAAATTAGGGATCCTTTACGGCCAGAAACACTGATTTAGGGAAATTTTATGCCCAGAATCACCAATTAATGAACTATTGGGATCATAAACAGTGATTTAGGGAACTTTGGGGCTCAGAAACACGAATTCAGGGAATATTTGTGCTCAGAAATACCAATTTCGGGAAATTTTTGGCTCAGAAACATGGATTTATAGAACTTTTGGTCTTGAAAGCACTGATTTAGGAACTTTTAGGCTCAGAAGCAACGCTTTAGGGAACTTTGGGACTCAGAAAAATTGATTTAGAGAACTTCTGTGGCTCAGAAATACTGATTTACGGAATTTTTGGGCTCACAAACACCGATTTAGAGAACTTTCGGGCTCAGAAACATCAATTTAGGGAACTCTTGGGCTCAGAAACACCAATTCAGGGAAGTTTGGGGCTCAGAATCACCTAATTAGGGAACTTTGGGGCTCAAACCCACCAATTGAGGGAACCTTGCGGCCCAGAAGTAATGATTTAGGGAACTTTTGGGCTCAGAAACTCCAATTTAGGGAGCTCTTGGTCTCAGAAACACCAATTTAATGAAATTTTTGGGCTGAGAAACACCGGTTTAGGAATCTTCTAGGCTCAGAAACACTGATTAAGGCAACTTTTGGGCTGTTAAACCCCAATTTAGCGAACGTTTGGGCCCAGAAACAGAGATTTAGGGAACTTTTTGGCTCAGAAGCACTAACTGTAGAACCTTTTGTGATCAGAAGCAGTGATTTAGAGAACTTTGTGGCTCAGAAACACTGATTTAGGGACCTTTTGCGCTCAGAAGCAGTGATTTAGTGAACTTTGTGGCTCAGAAACACTGATTTAAGTATCTTTTAGGCCCAGAAACACCAAATAAGGGAATGTTTGGGCTTAGAAACACCAATTTAGGGAACTTTTGTACACAGAATCACCATTTTGGGGAACGTTTGGGCTGAGAAGCATCGATATAGGGAACTTTTGGGCTCATAAACACCTATTTAGGCAGCCTTGGTCGAAGAAACAGCAATGCCAGGAAACCTTTGGCTCAGAAGCCCTATTTCGGGGGATTCCGGGCTCAGAAACACTCAGTTATGGCAGCCCCGCCCCCTGCACCACATGGAGCAGAACTGGGAGCACTGGGGATGCACTGGTGGCACTGGGGAGAGCTAAAGAGGCACTGGGGAGAACTAAAGAGACACTGGGAGCACTGGAGGGAGCTGGAGCTGCACTGGGAGCACTGGAGGGAGCTGGAGTCTGCTCCTGCTGCCTTGGCCTCACAGTGTGGCTCCGGCACGGCCCAGGGCTGGCATCCAGCGAGCAGCGTGGAAGTGTCCTTCTAGTCCCCAAGGACTCCAGAAATCACAGAATCACACGGAGCGAGAACGGTCGGGGCTGGAAAGGACCTCGAAAGATCCTCCCGTCCGACCGCGCCTCCTCTCCCAGAGCGGACACAAACCCGGCACCTCTCTGGCCATCGGAAACACCGCGGGGCTGCTGGGGTTGGACAAAGAATTTTCACAAGCATTCACGAGAGAGACTTTACTGGAGCTGCCCGTTCACTTGGCCTTCTTGAACGTGCCGGGGCAGCTTCCACCCCGCACGGCTCCTTCTTCTGCTTCGCCGGCCTCGTGTGTAAAGGTGTCACCTGCCAGTCGTTTCAGCGTGTCTTTCACACCCCCGCACAGTGACAGGATTTCCCTTTGGTGACCGGCCACTTTTTCTATCAGCTCTTCCGCTTCACCCGCCACTTCCTTCAGGAGCTGCAGTTCATCTGCATCTGCACATTGGGAACCAGCGTGAGCTCGGACGAGTCATAGAATCATAGAATAGTTTCAGCTGGACGAGACCTTCAAGATCATGGAGTCCAGCCTTTGTCCCAGCCCTATCAACCAGCTGAACGATGCCCCCCAAAGTCCTTGATGCCCAGAGCGCTTTCCCACCCACCGTGCTGCCAGAGACCATCAGAGCGCCCACCTGCACTCCCCAGCGTGGGGCCAGGCTGCCCGATGCCCGCCGCTCCTGCCCCGGCAGCTTCTGTCCCGGCAACTCCTGGCCTGGCAGTTTCTGCCCCGGCAGCTCCTGGCCCAGCAGCTCCTGCAGCTTCTGCCCTGGCAGCATCTGCCCCAGCAGCTCCTGCAGCTCCTGCCCCGGCAGCTTCTGCCCCGGTAGCTCCTGGTCCAGCAGCTCCTGCAGCTTCTGCCCCTGGAGCTTCTGCCCCTGCAGCTTCTGCCCTAGCAGCTCCTGCAGCTCCTGCCAGGTTCTCCTGCTCCCTGGGGCCCTCCGGCCATGCACTGGTGCGATACCTGGAAGGACAGAAAGCACAACCGGCCGTCGGCACTGCTGGTGGCAGCGGCAAGGGCCCGCCCTTACGCGCCCTCGAGAGCCAGCACCCACAGGCACAAAGCTGAGCCCCGGGCAGGAGAAGAGCCCGGAGCTCCCCGAGGAGCGCCCACCACCTGCCGCACGCAGAGGCAAGCTCCCGGGGCTGTGGGCAGCGCTGAGTGCCTACCAGCTCTGCAGGGGGGCTGTCGCAGGCCAGGGGCTCCAAGCGCTCTCCTCCAGGGCAGTGATCTTCTGCAGGAGCTGCGCTCTCTCCCGGAGCAGTTTCTCGTTCAAGGCAGTGACCTGCGGCAGCACCCAAAAGAGGCTCAGGAGTCCCTTCCCAGCAGTGATATTTCAGAGGGGAAAGACGGTGGAGCTCGGGGAGCTTCTGAACACGCTCTGGGCGTTCTCTCACCTTTTGCACCTGCACCTGGGACTCGCCGAGCTCCTTCTCCAGCTCCTGAATCCTGCTGTCCCTTTGGGCCAGCCTGTAGGAAAGGGTCCCCTCTGCAAGACGGGACTCCTCTGGCTGGCGGAGCAGCCGTTCCTCGTATGCCCTGAGGAGGCAGAGAGACACCCATCAGGCGGTGAAATCCTCTTGTGCTCAGGGTCAAGGGCAAGGCAGGAGATGTCCTGTGCTTATTGAAGCTCTTCAGAGCCTGAGCCGGGGCCTCAGCCACCCCCAGCTCCTTCAGGCTGGGATGAGCCCACCGACTTCCAGGCCGTGTCATCTGCTCACCAGTTGGGTTGTTGGGGTTTTTTTGTTGCAAAGAGTCATCACGAAGAGTCAACCCGGTGGAAATGGGTGGAGGGAACAGGACCCAAAGTGTTGCCAAAACTGACTCCCAGCTTTACAAACCCGTGTGCTCACCCCTCTCAGCTCTTTATAACAACCAGGGTTATAAAGTCCCCAAAAGTGGAGGTAACAGGGAAGGAGTGATTGGTTTGTGTGGGTGGGGAAGGTGACAGGAGAGGTGACAGGAGAGGCAGGTCCAGTGTCGCTGCCCGGCACAGGAACGGCGGTTCCTGGGCAGGATCTGTTGTGTCTCCTGCTGCTGCCGTCCGTACCTGACCCACAGATCCTTCTCGTTCCGGACACGGGCGACTTCCTCGAAAAGGGCTTTCTTTTCTTCCAGTAGCCCTGCCAGCCGCTCTGCCAGCCTCTGGTTGTCCTTCTGACACTGCATGTGATGGAAAACATCTCTTTGTCAGTTGTGTGTTGGGGTCAGCCCCTCTCCTTCACAACAGCCTGGTCTCCAGAGCTCCTCTGTCAAAAACGCCAGCAGCTCCCCTGACAGAGAACATCCGCCTATGGTGCCCCCTGAGGTCACTCTCCCCTCAAGTCCCCCCGTGCCCTCAGGTGACCCTGCAAGGCTGGGCTGGAGCCCCTCAGCGCTGCCAGCCATTCCCCGGGGCAGCGCCCGTCCTGCGGGCGTAGCAGGAGCCGCCCGTCGGGCAGAGCTCCCCGACTCTCTGCTCCCCAACGGCACAGCCCGGTTGCCGCGAACCAGCTCTCCCCAGACCTCATCTCCGTCTTCCTCTGTGGAAGAAGGGGTGCTCCTGCAGCCACGCTGCAGCCCGCTCCCCTGCCTGCCCTCGGGGTGTTCTCTCACCTTCTCTACTTGCACCTTCGCCGCGCTGAGCACGTGCTGGAGCTCCTGAATCCTGCTGTCCTTTCGTGCCAGCTGGCGGCAAAGGATCTCCTCAGTTCTGCGGGTTTTCTCGTGCTGGCAGAGCAGCGTTTCGTATTTCCTGTGGAGACAGGCGTCAGGATGGGAAATGCTTTTGTGCTCTTGGCTCAAGGCAAGGCAGGAGCTGTCCTGTATTTACTGAGCCTCCAGCAAGGCTGGGCTGGGAGCCTCAGCCACCCGCCAGCTCCTTTTGGCTGCACAGCTAAAGGCAGGAGGAGCCCACCGACTTTCCAGAGCAGTTTTCCCTCACAGCTCTTGTACTGAGCAGGTTTACAAAGTCCCCAAAACTGAAAGTGACGGGGAAGGGGTAATTTGTTTGTGTGGGTGGGGAAGAAAGGCAGGAGAGGTGACAGGAGAGGCAGGTCCAGCATCGCTGCCCAGTACAGGAACGGCGGTTCCTGGGCAGGATCTGTTGTGTCTCCTGCTGCTGCCATCCGTACCTGACCCACAGATCCTTCTCGTTCCGGACACGAGCGGCTTCCTCGAAAAGGGCTCTCTTTTCCTCCAGCAGCCCTGCCAGCTGCTCTGCCAGCCTCTGGTTCTCCTTCTGACACTGCAGGTGGTAGAAAACATCTCTTTGTCAGTTGTGTGTTGGGGGGCCCCTCTCCTTCACAGCAGCCTGGTCTCCAGAGCTGCTCTCTCACAAATGCCAGCGGCTCCCCCGACAGAGAACATCCCCCCTGGTGCCCCCCGAGGCCACTCTCCCCTCAAGACCCCCCGTGCCCTCAGAGCCGCGTCCCCCCACAGGAACCCTGTGCGAGGTGGGCTGGTGCTTTTCCTCCAGCCCCTCTTGAAACCAGTGGGAGGGCTCTGCAGGGGCTGTGCTTGAGCCCACGTCAGCAGGTCCCAGGGGCAGCTTTCACCGCGGCTCGCTCTCGCTTCCCCCTCGGGCTTGCTGCTCCGCTCAGGAGTCACCCCGGGCACAGTATCCCCTGCCTGAGGAGGACCCGTCCGCGCTGCAGCTCACCTCGCTCGCGTCGGCTTTCTCCTCCCAGAGGCTTTGCAGCATCTCCAGGACCACCTGGCCCTGCGTCAAAGAGCGTGGCTGCTGCCGCAGCTCCTGCACCTGTCGCCGCAGCTCCTGCACCTGCTCCTCCAGAGCAGCGCGTTGGGGTGACCGTGCCCCTCTGGCGCGGAGGCCAGCCCGGGGTGGGCCCTGGCCGCTGGGACGAGCTCCCTCTGGCTGGAGCTCACGGCCACCGAGGCTCTGCTTGGCAGAGCCCCGCGCCCTCTCTCCCGGCGGGACGCAACAGACCCCCTTCTTCATGTCCTGGCCTCTCGCCTCGCCTCTCCCCGGGGAGCGGTGGCAGGCAGGGCCCGGCGAGCGCTGCCGGGTGTGGGCTGTGGGCAGAGGAGCCGAGCCCCAGGAGCAGTCGGGCACGGGCAGCTGCCCACGGGCTGAGCCTCCGCAGCTGCAGCAGCACCTCCAGCAGCTCCACCAGCAACTGCCAGCACCAGCTCCACCGGCACCAGCAGCTCCGGCAGCTCCACCAGCACCACGATCTCCACCAACACACACCACCCCTGCACAGCACCAGCACCAGCTCCGCCGGCACCAGCAGCAGCACCAGCACCCGCAGCTCCACCAGCGACCGCCAGCACCAGCTCCGCCGGCACCAGCAGCTCCGGCAGCGCCAGGCACTGTGTGCGAGAGACTGTGCCGGCAGCCCTTACATAGGCGACGCGGGCGCTGATGTCACACAGGGCCTGGTGACGCTCAGTGGTGTCACAATGCGCCGGGCGGGGCCCGGGGCAGAGGCGGAGGGGCCGTGCGCTCAGGACCTCTCTGCAGGCCCCAGCACCAGGGGAAGGGGCCCCGGGCCCTGGGTCCAGGGGCAGGGGCTGCCCAAGGCTGGAGGAGCCCTCTGGGATCATAGAGTGCAGCCCCAGAGCCAACACCCCCACAGGGCCCAGAGCAGGGTCCCCAGTGCCACCTCCCGCCTCCCTGAACCGTCCTGGGGAGCGGGAGCGGTGCCTGAGGACGGGGAGGGAGCCAGCGTCGCTCCCGCCTTCCCCAAGGGCGGGAAGGAGGAGCCTGGCACCTGGAGGCCGCTCAGCCTCGCCCCCAGCCCTGGCTCAGCCTGAAGCCATCGGCTCCCCCGAGGGTCTCGGAGCAGCATTTTGGGGCTAAAAGCTGCCGTTTTGCAGGGCAGGCTCGGAGCAGGCCCGGGAGGGACAAGACGACATCTCCCAGCGGGCCGCGGGGCTACTTCTGGGTTGCTGCACTGCCGGTGGGCTCAGAAACACCGATCTAGGGAGCTTTAGGGCTCATAAGCTCCGATTTAGGGAAGTGTTAGGCTCAGAAACACCAATTTAGTGAACTCTTGGGCTCAAAAGCACTGATTTAGGGAGCTTTTAGGCCCAGAAACACCAAAGTGTTTCTTCCGGCGGGGCCGGGGTCCCGGGGGTTTGGGGGCCTGGGCTGGGGCCGGGAGGGGCCCGGGGGAGTGGGAGGGCTCCAGGTTGCTGAGGGGGCTCCGGCTGGCTGTGAGGAGCGGCTGAGGGAGCTGGGGCTGTTGGGCTGCAGGAGAAGAGGCTGAGGGGAGACCTGCTCGCTCTCTGCAGCTCCTGGCAGAGGCTGTCGCCAGGAGGGTCAGTCCCTGCTCCCCAGGGACAAGCGACAGGACGAGAGGCCCCGGGCTCGGGTGGCACCAGGGAAGGGTCAGGCTGGATCAGAGGAAAAAGGTCTTTGCTGTCAAAGCGATGCAGCCCTGCCACCGGCTGCCCGGAGCAGGGCTGGAGTCGCCGTCCCTGGAGGACTGGGGACACGGTGTGGGGGTCACGGGGGGCTTGGGTGGGTCTCAGGGGTCTTCTCCGGCCTTCGTGACTCTGTGGCTGCAGGGCCAGGGCTCCACGAGGAGAACCCCTGGCGGGAGGAGCTGGGTCCCCGGGTTTTGGAGGAGGGGGGTCCCGGGCAGGGCCTGTGGGGGCGGCTGGGCCGGGTTTTGCAGGGACGGGCCGGGTTTTGCAGGGACGTGTCGGGTTTTGCAGGGACGTGTCAGGGCGCGGCCTCCCGCGGGCAGCGGTCGGTGCAAGCGGGCGGCTCTTTGCTGGAGCCGTGTTTCTGAGCTCAGCTCTGGGCTGTGCGAGGGCGCGGGAGCAGCCTGCAGCAGAGCGAGTGGCCGGCAGTGCGGAGGGAAGGGAAGGGTCCTCGGGCGTGGAGGCTCTGGCACGGGAGCGGGTTTGGCTTTTCAAAGCAGTGACGAGTTTCCTCGGGGCTGCGTCTGTGACGCCTGCGTGGTCTCCTTGTCCTCTCAGCAGGGCAGCTCCGGGGACGCTGGGCTCGAGAAAACTGGGACCCGTGGCCTGGAGCGGGGACTTCTGGGGACCAAAAGGCGGCTGGAGGGAGTTTGTGGCACCTCAGGGCCTGGAAATAGGAAAGAACAAGAGGTGTTGGGAATGAGGAGCTCGTGCTTTCTGAGAAGAGCAGAGAATTTGGTGCGGGGAAGCACTAAGTGCTGTGTGCCACAGCGCTGGGAAGCGGCCCTGCTTTGCCCTGGCAGTCAGCTGTTAGTTCGTAAAACTTGAGGTGCTTTGATGTGGAGCACGATAACGTGGTGTCCTTGGTACAGCACGATGGGCTAAAATTAGCTGGACACTGGCCGTGGGACCAGCCAACACAAGCGGAGAAGGAGATGGAAACAGGGTTTGTTGCTGCGGAACTTACCGATTGCAGCCGAGAAGCGTAAGCAGGTTGGTTAAGCAACGACCTGGGATAAAGGGAGCATCAGGGGTTACTCTGGGTGTTGGCGATCCTGAAAATTTCCTGGTTTTCAGCTCGAATTCCTGTGTGCAAGATGCGTTTTGAAACAGCGCTCGAGATACTGATTTGTTAGTCTTGGCCGTCAGGGGTGTAACGCTAAATATCCTGCAGGAAAGGGTTTGCCAGGACCCAGAGGCCAGTGGCGCGCTCCGTGGGGTTGTGTACGGCGGCTGAAAGAGGAAGGGACGAGCTTGGCTGTTTTCGTAGGGCGTGCTGACACCGTGCTGCAGAATGGTTGGTCTGTTACTATGAGAAATAGACTGATTAAGACCGCTCCGCCAGCACATAAAACTGTGATTACAACTCTCGTGCTTAAGGAGACAGGTAACCCCCTAGAGGAGGTAATGGAAACAAGAGAGCAGCTGGGCGGCCTTGGAGAATGGGGCCCCCGAGGGAGTGCAGGAAACCCCAACCCTCGAAACAATCCTTAAGGTAATGCAGACAGGATTTCTCGGAAGAAGATGTTCCCAGCTTTATTAAAAGATGGTGTGTCTCATGGTAAGATTGATGGGGTTTCTACTCCTGAATTATGGAGAATTTCTCAACAGAAGGGCTTGAAGAAACCCAGCAAAGAGGTGCAGAGCTCTAAAGCAGGAGATCTGGGAAGAACTCAGCCTAGGGCACCTCCTCTGGAGCCTCAGCGGGACTCCTCATCTGCTCGCGGGGGGCCCACCGGGAGTGGCTCGGCTGTTCTGGGGGAGAAAGAGCATTGGGAGCCCTACTCTGACTTGTGTCTGTGGAAAGACACCAGGGAAGTGATTTGGCGTAATAAACAGGCATGAAATGATGGCCAAGCTCCGGTGCAATGGGCACGGAAGGACCGTCCCAAACAATAAAACTTTTAGGGGTTCAGTGGCATCATGAGCATCGAGAAATATCACAGAATCACAGAGTGTTAGAAGTTGGAAGGGACCTCAAAGATCATCTAGTCCAACCCCCCCGCCAGAGCAGGATCACCTACAGCAGAGCGCACAGGAACGCGTCCAGGCGGGTTTTGAATGTCTTCGGACAAGGAGACTCCACACCCTCCCTGGGCAGCCTGGGCCAGGGCTCTGGCACCCTCACTGTGAAAAAGTTTTTTCTCATATTTTTATGGAACCTCCTATGTTCCAACTTGCACCCATTGCCCCTTGTCCTGTCAATGGATGTAGAGGAATTTCTTGTGGAGCAGAGGCGCGGTATAACTTTAAAAGTGTGGACAACCCAGCTTAGGCCTAAACAGAGGCTCTGTCCTTGAAGCTGCCTTGGAACACAGGGAGGAGGAGGTTTTATCTGTTTTGTGAGAGCTTTGCGAGATGCTTGGCGGGAGGTGCTGGCCCCGGGGGGAGAAGGGGGGGCGAGAGCCGCCTGCATAGCTGAATGGCACTACCCAATAAAACGCTGGCGTGTGTAAACCTGTGACTGACCAACTCTGTTAAGGGGCAGGCGCGGGGACACCGCTTAACTGTATATATTGAGCTGTCCGGAGCAATAAAGGGAGGACGATCTGTAGCCATATTGGTGTGATGGTCGTTGACTTGGCTGGCTCTCCGAAGGGACCCCTCTTCATCTGGCACCCGAACAGGCTGAAAATGGGGAATTGCTTAAATGCAGATTGCTTGAATATGGAAAGACTCCGAAGCATCGGACGTGAGCCGATTTGGGAGCTGGAGAGCCGGAGGAAGGAGAATTCCAGGTGTGACCAAAAGGGCACCGGAGACCAGACTTTGAGTGGCCGATCAAGCCCCTGCCAAGGTAAGACCGCGATGGAAACGGACGCGGCAACTCGCCTCCTTGTTGATATACTCTCTAAGAGAGGAGAAAAAGTGAAGGAGCGAGATATACTGGCCCTGATCCAATGGGCTCGGAAGCGGGAGAAAATGAACGACCCGTCGTTAATCTTTAGCTCAACAGAATGGCGTGAAGTAGGATACCTATTGTGGGACTGTACTTTAGAGGGAGGAAAAGAAGGAAAAGAAGCGAAAGGACTAGGAACTGTTTGGAAAACCGTAATACGCACTCTAGAAATCACGCAAGCAGAAAATAAAGTTGCCGCGGCGGCGATCGAAGCGTTGGGGGGAGAGCAGGAAAGGAAAAAGGCAAAGGAAGAAAGCCCCTGCTCGTCCCGACTGGCGACATTTTTTCGGCTAGGACAGACACGCCCCATGAAGGGTACAGCGACCCGGTGTGCTCCTCTCTAAAAGACTTGTTACAGAAGCCGGTTGTAACTGAGCGAAACCCGGAAGCGGCGCTGCCGCGGGACTCCAGAGGCGCGGCCCAGCCGAAAGAGGAGGCACAGGGCGGAGCCGACTGTCGCCCGAAAATTAACCCTTTGGTACCCTTTTCCGACGAGGATTCTGAATCGGAACTGAGTCCTGACAAATCCGTCAGAGGTAATGATCAAGTTATGCAGCGAACGGAGAGGCCTCGGACCAAGAAGGAGGAAGATCAAGATGAACCTCTGAAAGAGATCCTGAACAAGCTCGCTGAATTATCAATTAGACAGCAAGAAATGGAAGAAACCCTTAAACCAGTTTCATCGTCACTTTGGAGACAACCAGAAACCATTTCTAAGGTCCCGCGAGAGATTCAACCGTTATCCCATATAGTACCACCAGTTGAACCCTCAGCTCCCCCACTACCATCAGCTCCCTCATTCAAGCCTGACTTTCAGACTCGAACCATAAAGGATCCTTTGCAACAGTGATGGAGCGGTGTCATCAGAGACGCTATAATAGAGGGAGATTGGGAAGCAGCCAGTTCGATTGCGTGTCCTGTTATTATCAATAACGGACAAGGGACCTGGGAACCGCATGATCCCGCATGATGTGGCTGTGCAGCATCCTGTCACTTCAACAGCGCAGCAGCAACACGACCGTGCTCTGGCCTGCCTGTTGAACCCCTTGTTTCGCCCAGTGACGTGATGGGACCCTGAAGTACCGATTACCAACGACGACATGGACTGGACTGGCAGAAGATGCTTACGGCTGATGGCAGAGCAATTATGGGAAAATGTGACTGTTCTCAATGTTACCTGTTGTATTAATAAGTATCCTCTTTGCGTGACTAACAATGAAGCTTATATTGGTTGTGTAATCAAAGCCACATAGTAGGTGTTAAGGTTTATGTACTAACCAGCAGAGTGATCTTTCTTTAGCTAGAAGCTAGGCAGGGAAACCAGCTGCCTTTTGCTTTGTTAGAAGTGTGTGATTAAGGATCAAAGTATGATTTAGGGTGATGGGTGTGAGAACTTTGACAGGATGAATTAAGAGTTTAGTTAAGGCATTTTTGGTTATTGCAGTTTTAATTGTTATAGGCTTAGTTATGTTTAGTTGTTTGATAAGTATAATCAAGAAAATTATAAGCAAGCTAGCAGACGAAGCCTGGGTTGTCCAAAAAGAAAAAGGGGGATATGTAGAGGAATTTCTTGTGGAGCAGAGGCGCGGTATAACTTTAAAAGTGTGGACAACCCAGCTTAGGCCTAAACAGAGGCTCTGTCCTTGAAGCTGCCTTGGAACACAGGGAGGAGGAGGTTTTATCTGTTTTGTGAGAGCTTTGCGAGATGCTTGGCGGGAGGTGCTGGCCCCGGGGGGAGAAGGGGGGGCGAGAGCCGCCTGCATAGCTGAATGGCACTATCCAATAAAACGCTGGCGTGTGTAAACCTGTGACTGACCAACTCTGTTAAGGGGCAGGCGCGGGGACACTGCTGAACTGTATAGATTGAGCTGTCCGGAGCAATAAAGAGAGGACGATCTGTAGCCATATTGGTGTGATGGTCGTTGACTTGGCCGGCTCTCCGAAGGGACCCCTCTTCAAATGGACGCCGCTGAAAAGAGCCTGGCTCCGTCCTCCTGACACTCCCCCTTGACGTATTTATAAACATGAATGAGCTCACCCCTCAATCTCCTCTTCTCCAAGCTAAAGAGACCCAGCTCCTTCAGCCTTTCCTCACCAGGGAGATGTTCCACTCCCTCCATCATCCCTGTGGCTGCGCTGGGCTCTCTCCAGCAGCTCCCTGTCCCTCTGGAGCTGAGGGGCCCAGAACTGGACACAATATTCCAGATGTGGCCTCACCAGGGCAGAGCAGAGGGGCAGGAGGACCTCTCTCCACCTACTGGCTACTCCCCTTCTAACACACCCCAGGATGCCCTTGGCCTTCTTGCCCACGAGGGCACATTGCTGGCTCATGGCCATCCTCCTGCCCACCAGCACCCCCAGGTCCCTTTCCCCTGTGCTGCTCTCCAGCAGGGCAGTCCCCAGCCTGTGCTGGCACTTGGGGTTGTTCTCTCCCAAGTGCAAAACTCTACACTTGCCCTTGTTGAACTTCATCAGATTTCTCCCTGCCCAGCCCTCCAGCCTGTCCAGGTCTCTCTGAATGGCAGCACAGCCTGCTGGGGTGTCAACCACTCTTCCCAGCTCTGTGTCACCAGCAAACTTGCTGACAGCGCTCTCTGATCCCATGTCCAGGTCACTGATGAAGATATTGAACAGTGTCGGTCCCAGCACTGACCCCTGAGGGACCCCACTAGACACAGGCCTCCAGCCAGACTCTGCCCCAGTGACCACAACTCTCTGGCTCCTTCCCTTCAACCAGTTCCCGACCCACCTCCCTGCTCAGTCATCCAGACCACACTGCCTCAGTTTCCCTGTGAGGATGCTGTGGGAGATGGTGTCAAAAGCCTTGCTGATGTCCAGACAGACCACATCCACTGCACGGCCACCATCCATCCACCTGGTTGTGTCCTCATAACAGGCTCTCAGGTTGGTCAAACATGACTTCCCCTTGGCAAAGCCCTGCTGACTGCTCTTATCCTTGATATGCCTAGAGACAGTGCCAAGGATAAGATGTTCCAGTCCTTTAAAAGTGCAGAAATAGGGAAAAGACACAGTGATTCATCTTGCTCCTCCATGGGCTCAGGCAAGGGTCTGCTCCACCATGGACCTGGTCCTGGGCTATGGGAGGCTGGGGAGCCTCTGCTCCAGCCTCCTCCCCTGCTTCACGTCCACATGGTTGCTCCTCTCACCACCCCCTTCCCCTCCAAGAGCTAAAGATCTCCCCAGCACAAAGGAATTGGCCCAGCACGTTTTTCTCCTCTTCCACATATTTATCAGAGAGGCCCTGGCTGGTTGGGCCATGGCATGGGGGACACACCCACCTTCGAGAAGCTTCTCACCCTGTAGCCACCCACCTCCCAAGAAACCCCGCTGGCCACAGCCAGCCCATGGTGCCTCAAGGGAAACACAGGCAGGGGAGTGGGGAAACCTCTGAAAATTTGGAGGGCTGGGACCCATAGAAGGTCTTTACCGGGGGTCGACACACTCTCACGGCTCCTCTCCTGCCCGATGTGACCCAGGAAAGGGCATTGATCCCCGCCTCACCCCATGGATGGGAATGATTGATCCCCTGAGGTCATGCTAAGTGTCCACCTGGGGGGCTTCAGAGCCCCAACAAGTTATTTGGGATTACAGGGATACTCAGCCTCCTCTGGGGCCTTATTTAGGGGTGAGGCTGTGCAGGGAGACCCCAGCCAGTGATGGGCCCCCGTGCCCCGCCCCCAACCCGCGACCACCGGGCACAGAGCAGCAAGGAGCCGGGCTGGGGCTGGGGGTCCTTCTTCACGACCCCCTCCCAACACTACCCCCTTACCCGTGGGGGCTGCCTGGACCCTATTCCCCACCGCCGCTGCCTGGGACACCCCCCCAATCCCTCTGGGCGCTGCCCCGGGCTCCCCCATTATCTCCAGATGCTGCCCGGGACACCCCCCCCCCCCCCCCAGGTTCGTTCTGGTGCTGCCCCGGGGTCCCCCCCGCGCCCCATGGGGAAGGGCCCAGCCCCCCACCCCGTAGCCTACCCGGGGAGCCCCCCGGTACCTGCGGGCGCTGCCGCCCCCCGAAACCACGCGGGGATCGCTCCTGCCGCTCCCGGGGCTGCGCGGAGGGTCCCGCCCCCGGAGCCGCCTTTTCCGGCGCCTCCGCTCCCCGAGCCGGGCTGGAACCCGCGGGGATCCCGGGGGTGCTGGGGGGAGCCCGGCCGGAGCCCCCCACTGCCGGCCCTTTCTCAGGGAAGGGCTCTCAGACCCGAGGGAAAGGATCCTCGTCCCACGCCTCCAGCACAGCCGGCAGGGATCTCCTGCAGCCCAGCGGGATCAGCGGTAAAAATCTCCCGATCTGACCCAAAATCTCACAGGTTTTATCCCGTCAGGATGGGATGTGGGAGGGAACAGAGGTGTGCCTGAGGAAATGGGACTCGCTGGGATTATTTCTCTTTGCCGGATTTGTTTAAACTCTGTGTCCTGTCACACGTGGTCACCGTCGGGCAGCAGGGATGTGCCTGGTGGCCGCGCTCTCCCCTCCCAGCTCACAAAGTCCCTGTCACAGTGTCGAGTGAAAGGTCTGTGGCTGTGAGAAGCACGTACCCCAGCCAAGCACTTGCTTGTTTCAGAGCCCCGTTAGGGACTTGCACTGAGTTTTCAGAGCCCCACTAAGGGCTTGCACTGAGTTTTCAGAGCCCCGTTTAAGGACTTGCACTGAGACAATTTGCAAGGTAACTAACAATAGGTAATTTATTGAAGCGACAGATACAAGGTTCGGAGTTGCCGTTGGTAAATTCACTCTCTGCAATAGCGCTAATATACGATACTAATGCCAGCAAAATACTATCCCGGGTATTACACACCAAAAGGTGGAAGCGCAATTCTTACCAAGAAGGCGTCCCTGTCTTGGGTGAAGGAGAAGGAGCACAGCCCGTCGACCGCCTCTTCCTCTTCTGGGGTCTTCTCCTCCCAACGACACCTACCCTCTATGCTCCTTATAAACTATCTTTCACCCCCCTCGGGGTGGCATTCAGCATGATTTGAGTGAAGAGTGGGTGACTAAAGTCATATAGGGATATTAGGGTAAAAATTTCCACTCTGGGCCCTGTGGCCTTCAGGATTTTATTTTGCAACAACTTATCTATGTGCAGGATGGTTCACATCGTTACTCTCTGTGAGGCCTTGCTCCTTAGCCAAAACAGGGCCGTCCTGTTGTCAC